>PEGC01000005.1:0-152637 GCA_002921095.1 Cladosporium sp. SL-16
AGAGCCAACCAACCATGAATAGGCCCTCAATCAACCAATGGTTGGTTGATGACAGGGCTGATTAAGCAGGCGAATGCAAGGGCGAACGTTGTCCGTACAGATTGTACAAGCGAAGTTGGCGCCGTTTGCCCAGTTGGATAGATGCTTCGTGGTCATCTTGCAACAGAGACACTTCTCTGCGGCCTGAGACCCGTTCCACATCCATGCCTTGAAGTCTCTGAAGCTGCCGTCGCCTTGAGGGCCGGACTCGCGCTTCCACCAGGCTTGGAGAGATTCCATCTGCGCTTCGCTCGGGCTTGTCAAGTCCAGCACAACGCGCTATGTGCCAGGCTTGAGAAGCCCGAGGTCGCCGAACTGAATGACAGTCATTGGGGCAGGAGGCAGGTCGACTAACTGCACTGGTGTCGGGTGCGATGTCTGCTCAGATTCGAGCTCCTTGCGGAGTTTCTCATGCGAGCGCAAAACACGCGGACCCGCCAGTGAAGCGTCGCCCGTTACCTCCCCAGATTTCCTGGTCTTCTTTACCTTCGACACAGGCGGCTCAGGAGTGGGAGAGTGTTCCTCAGGACCCGCAGGCTCTTCGAACTCTTGATCCTCCTCCTCCTCGCTCAAATCAGCCATCGGCGAGTAAACCATCTCTGGGACAGGGTTATCTTGCTGGCTGGTGCGCCGACTGACCGTTCCAGATCTGCTTCCTGTCAGCCGTCGGAAAGGAGAGCCAAACCCACCTGCAGAGGAAGAGGGTCCCTCGGAGCGCGGCCCAAGCCACGGTGACGATATCCCAGCCGCTGCCAATGATGTCTCCTCTGGTAGCGTCTCCTCTGGTGGCGTCTCCTCCGGTGGCGGCGTATCGTCGTCGAGCAGCTTCTGCATCCTGCGTTGATAGTCCGACACGAGAGAGCGGTCGAAGTTTCGGAAATGGGCCCGCAAGGCCTCCGGAAAGGTGAGCTGCTCGTGATTGTCGGCCATGGTGGATATGTGATGGTAACTGTGCAGGGTGAGCGTTACTTCAGATCTCAGCAAAGTCTCCACTACTACCAAGTCGGCGCTGCCGCAAGCCTGGGGATGCACGTGACCTTATGGAGACATCATACCTTACCATTGCGAAAAGTCAAAGTTGGAATACATACTTGTATAGACCAAAGCAAGATCGGTACGGAATATTCGAAGCGTGTACTGGTATCGTATGCATCTTCTATGCTTTCTTATCGCAATACACCAAGTCATCCCTCAAGAGTGTCACATGACCATATATTTACATACGTCGGTATGTGGTCATCGCCCGTTTGTGCGAACGTTCTCTTACAATTCTCGCGGTATCGTTTGGGTGGCTGCGGATAGGCTCATATGTAGATGTGGTAGTAGAGGAGATGTAGCGATGCCAACAGCCAAAACTGCTTGATAAGGATCCGGGGTTACGTTCTGTAGTTCTGCGTGATAAATAGGGTGTTCGAGTCTTCTGCGTCGCAGTCGCATGCTCGCCGTGTGGTCTCTCCTGTCTGTGGCGGCCGAGGACCGGCGGATGAAACTGAGATCTGACATGTTGAGCGGTCGCTGACCAGAAGGAAACGGTCTTCAATCGAGGGACCTTCTATAGACGTTTTGCTCTACGCTGTCCAGTAGGCCAAGAAGCGCAAGAAGCTCGACGATAAGGGCTCGGTGAAATGCAGAACATGGTCGGCGGAGTTTAAGGATCTTGGTCGATTGTACCGCGCGCTACGATTTATAACCAAGACATTGCGGCGAGTGGTGGGCAATACCGAGCAGAAGCTTGCGAAGAGTGCCCGAGCAAAAGAGCAACATGTTGTGTCGATCAGTAGTACGGTCGCTCTCATTCGTCTTTCGAAATGCTTTCCTAATAGCGATAACGAGTGAAGATGGTCAGTCAATCTGTAGGGAGAATGTTGCGCTTACAAGCCTTAGAAACTTACTTGTGTCCAAGTCATCTGCTCCTTCCGCCGGGAACAACCGCTCGTTTTGTGAGGAAGGTGCGATGGGCACCGCCGCTCTCGCCGGTCGCTCGACTAATTCTCCAGCGCGGCTTGCTGGCATCATTCCACTCACCATCATCATCGCCATTGTCATTGTCATCGCCGTCGCCATCGCCCACCATGCCTCGCAAGTGCCGCCAATGCGGTGATATGATCAGTGCCGATGATGACACCATCAGCTGCTTTGGAAGATCGGACACGCACAGCGCGGTAGGGATTTTCCACGAAATCTGCGCTGACACGAAATAACTCTCGCAGAGCTCGGTCTGGCTGTGCCCGGACTGCAAGGAGGCGGCTGGTGGGTTTGACCGATCTCCAAACCCGCAAAGTCCGTCGTCTTCTTCTGCTGCTCCGGCGCCTGCCACGACCCAAACACAGCCGGATCATGTAGATTGGGAGGATGTTGACAGCATCGTCGCAGTTTATATGGCAGCGGATTCCGTGTTTCATACCGGCAACGTCGTGTGGTTCACACTCGGGTGGCCTCAGCCTTCGCAGGGTATACCAGAGCGTGACACAGACGAGCCGTTCTACAATCCCGAAGCTATGGAGCCGGAGTTGGAATACTTCGCCGAAGGATCTCTCTCGTGGGCTCATCCTCAAGACATCTTTCGGGATGAGGATGCAGCTGCACAGAATCCTTACTACCGCGACTTGAGCAAGGGATACTGGAACGTGCTTGACGCTCTCGCAAGAGAAGTGTCGACTCACGCCGCCATCAATCGCCTTAGCTACGACCTGGACGACATCAAGGCTGAGATCTTCGACATGCTCTCGTCGATTCCACTCTCTGTTCTCCTCGGGCTATGTGGTGCTGGGTTGCGAGTGCGCAAGGCCCACGACGAGGAGATGTACGCGTGGTTGGTGAAGAATCTGCACAAATCGAAGAAGCGACCTTCGATTTACGTGCTCGAGCTCACTGACCAGGTAGGGCGCGCGCCGACTCTGGATGACGTGGAGCTCATCCCGGGGTATATCGGCAGCTACCTCTCCCCTACTCCCTCCGCTCAGGAAAACGAAGCCGTCTTGCGCATTGACAAGGCTGGCGGTTATAAGCTGACTCCTGACGAGGTAACAGATCGGCTGCTTCCGCCTGACAACGATAACAGACGTTTCTTGCAGACGGCGGCCAGTCGAACCAAGATGACTGCGTTGGTAAGCTCCCTCTGGACTGAGGTCTCGCGACTGCGTCAGATTGGCACGCCCGGAGATTCGCACATGCCATTCGTTCTTAGGGACGTTGGCTATACGGACAACGGGCCCAAGAGGCTGAAGGCGCAGGAGAACTTGAAGCCGGCGTCAAACCCGCTCATGAGTCTCTTCAACGCCGTCGCCCAGTCGCATCCGGAATTCTCGGCGCGGAGGCGTGCAGATCCAGTGGATAAACCCGTGTATGCGGTCCACGGAGATGTCGTTTTCCTCGCCTTCCACTCCGATCATGCTGACCTTGGAGAGATATTGTTCTCGGTCCTAGCACAGTCTTACGTCCAAACCGGCAAAGGCTTCAACAGCGTGGAGGCAGGCAACCAGAACGCCTCCAACAGCAACTACGAGCTCGAGGACTTCCAGGAGTGGCGACGAGATGTCTGGGACCCGAACGAAGCTCCAACACAGGCGAACCACGCAGCTGAGACCGAACGTGTTGCCGAGTTGCGCAAGAAGATGGGCGAGATTGAGCGGATCAATGATTTGAAGAAGGCACGCATGGCCCGTGTCAAGAACAATCTCTCGGACGCTCAGCGCAGGCTCATGCTTGCGGCAAACTTTGGGCAGGCACCTCGTGTCGAAGAGGAGGAAGAAGACGAGGAGTTGTAGTCTACAAATCGATGATGTTTCCTGTCCAACTTTCCGTTCCCGATACGCTCGTTCCGTGCAGTGAATCTGGTAATCCTGGAGAAGGTCTTGCGATCCCCGTCCCGCAATACCTCACATCCCGATCAGTTCGCACACTTCTCGGCCAGCACAACTGTCCTCTCCTGACACATTCCGAAATCTGCTTGTTATATTTAGCTAAGTGCTAACAATGCGCATGACTCCTCGTGCGAGGTGCCCAACCCCTGGCGCAATCTCTGGCATGGCAATTCCTGCTCGGGCGCGGCGTCGGGCACAGACTCGGGAACAAACTTGCGCCTGGAGACAAAGTTATTCGTCTTAAGCGTTGCGTGTTTACTTTGATGCTCAGGTCTCCCGTCTAAACATGGTTCATCACGTACAACAACATTGAATCATTTACAACTTGCTGTCCTAATTGGTGCTGTCCAAAGGCACAAGTACGATGTTGTCAAGCCCTAACCCTCCAGCATACCAGAGATCGACAGCCGAACTTTAACGGTAAGGTATCGGCAACGGATTCTTGACCTCAGACTTCACAACATCAGACATCATGCGTGGCTATTAATGCAAACCTACGCCGCGACCGCCGCTTGTCAGTCCAATCAAAGGCATTCCGAGAATGAAGATGCTTCGACAATGTACATATGTAAGAAGGCCAGAATTGGATACAAGTGGTTGACTAATCTTAATCATCGTAAAGCACATGCAGCGCTGTCTTGTACTCCTAGCCGTGTCGTTTCATGCGCGCGCGCAGCTCCTCGGTTATGAGCAAGTCCTTCTGTGTCTGCTTCTGCAGATCAAGCTCATGGCGTAAGTGAGACAAGGTGGTCCTGCGTTCGACTTCCGTCGGAAGATCGCGAAGCGCTTCTTGCGCACTCTGCAGCTCATCAGCCAAACCATTAGCCCTCTCACGCTGCTGGACATGGTACCGTACGGCCTCCGATGCAACGTTCCTGTTCACAGTGGCCTTGCGATCCATCTTGGCGATTGCAGCTTGGTCTTCTTCGTGGCGCTCATTGGAGCGGTCCAGGAAGGCTTTGTAGCTGCGATGCTTGTCCGCTGCATCCTTGTGGAACGACAGTGATAGCCGCCCCATGTTGGATCGATGGGACTCTTCCAACGCAGCGACTCGAAGATTGAACGAATGTACCTGTCGCTCGATCCTCGAATCGTGCATTTGCGCCATCGTCTCAGCATCGCGGGCGTGTTCCTGGACAAGCCCTGCGACCTTCGACTCAAGTTCGTTCACTTTCGACTCGGCCACACTAGATCGCACGAATGCGGATCCCATGAGCCATGCCGTCAGATCATCCTCCCTTTTCTTGGCTTCAGAAGCGAGCGCGAGAGCCTGCTCCTGAAGCTTCGAACTCAGGACTTCTTTGGATTCGGCCGCGTGCGAGGCTGCTTTGCGTTCCGCTTCAGCACGCCACGACTCCGTCAACCTTGTCTCCAACTCTGCTTCCTTCTTCTTAGCATCAGACGCAAGCGTGGCAGCTTGCTCTTCAAGCCTCGATTCCAGACGTCGTTCGAACGCGGTCGCATCTGACTCTGCTTTGCGCTTTGCTTCAGCAAGACCAGACCTTCGTTCTTCATCAGCTCGATCTCTCTCTCCAGTCAGACGCTTGACATCGTCGCGCGCCTGCTGCAGTTCGGATTCCAGACGATCCAGCTTGTCCTGTTTCGCATCATATATATGACCCTCCTGGGAGGCCAGCTTGCGATCAGACTCGTCACGCGCTTCAGCGACAGACTCTAACTCTTGGATCCGAAGTTGGCTGCCATCGAAGCGCCCTTGAAGATCCTTGAGCCGGGCTTGGAGAGCGATCATAGATCTCGCGCTCGCCTGAGCCAACAACGGATCGAACACATCAATGGCGTGTTCCAGCTCCACGACTTCCTCGGCGGTTGGGATAGTATCGTCAGCGAATCGACGAAGCCATTGGTGACCGGGCTGACTGCTGGCTTGGAGCGTCGCATTGGCGTCGGCGAGGGCGCGGTCTACTTCATCGGAGCTGGGCAAATTGCTCAAGTCCAACTTGGGATAAGTGTAATATACCGGGCGACCAGTAGAACCAGAATTCGGAGTTGAGGAGGAGGCCATGGCTGCTGCGTCAAGAATCGAAAAGTGGTATGTACTTGAATTGTACAAGCTGAATCTCAAACAAACAACAGTGAAGCGCGCGAAATTTAAGGTTTTGCCCGCATGCAGGCCGGGCCAATGCCGCGGAGTTGATATTAATATTAAAGCTCACAGTTCACTCGCGCTGAATTTCTCTCCTCAAGTCCAAACACCACACCAAGTAAGTATACACATTTTCCTCGCTCCGTCGCTCGACAAGCTACCGAACAGACGCTGACAGCCCATAGAATGGCCTACAACAACAACAACAACAACAACAACAACACCAACAACAACAACAACATGCCCTCTGGCTCCGGCCATGGCGACGGCTACGGTGGGGAATACGGCCAGCAGCAGGGTGGCTACGGTGGCCAGCAGCAGCAACAGCAACAGCAACAGCAACAGCAGCAGCAGCAACAGCAGCAGCAGCAGTACCACTTCGGTGGCGGATACGGCCAGCAGCAGGGTGGCTACGGTGGCCAGCAGGGCGGATATGGTGGTGCTTTCGGTGGTGGCGGTGGAGGATATTGGCAGGGCGGTGGACAGCCGCAGTTTGGTGGCGGTGGAGGAGGGTGGGGAGGGAATGGTCAGCATGGCCACTCCGGTAACGATCAGTTCCATCCTACAGGAGACTATAGCAAAACTAACATCCTCGTAGGTGGGCCCAGCGGCCAACAGCAGCAGCAGCAGCAAGCCGCTCCTCGCGGCACTTTCAAGCGTTGTCGTGAAGATGACGATGCTTACAAGGCGCAGGGCGGCAAGCCGCGCCAAAATCAACAGTCCTTCATGGGTAACGTGGCGGACCAGAAGCTTGCGGAATCTGTCAAGGAGTCGCAGCACAAGAAGGCTGCCGCGTTGCTCGCGCTCGAGAAGGCGAAGAAGGTGAACGTGGCGAAGAAGGAGTTCTTGGCGGAATTTGGCATCAACAACTTCACGTCGAAGGGCCTTGGGGCTCTCGACATAGCGAAGCTCGATGCTGAGTGGGTTCGACGCCGCGACGAGGCTGCCGTGGCGAAAGCCAAGAGGCAGTCGACCTCGCGCGCTGAGGGACCATCTGCCGCGGTGAACACGGCACCTGAGCACACTGGTGCGATGGTGCTCGTTGATAACCAGACGAGCAGCGACGTTGCTGCTCCGACGACAAGACCCGACCCAGTTGTGGAAGGGTCTTCGTCTGACGAGCACTCGTCCACGATCGCGTTGGCGGATCGGACCAGATCGCAGGAGGACAGCGAGATGGCCGAGTCTGCGAACGGGATGACTGGCTGGGCGAGGTCGTGCCTGCGTCACTGGTCTCACGGTGACTGCGGGTATGGCGACCAATGCCCGAGTTGGTGAACAACCCGCTCTTCAAGACTCAGAAGGAGTCGAAGAAGCTGCCGGTCCACTCGTTGGTCATGTTGCAGGAGCGTGGCTTGTTGTGATCAGATTGTAATCTTTTCGATACTGTATTCCACTGTTGTTTGCTGCCTCCCATTGCTTTCCGTACTCAACAATCGTCAACCGGCTTTTCAGTGATCGTAGTTTGTGATAGAATATACTCAGGCTCTCAACTCTACTGTTTCGACGCCGCATGGTATTGGGCATACCTCTTACAGAATTTGGAAAAAATGAAACGAGTATGCTGAGGTTGGACCAGGAATCATGACCATCACAACGAGAAGTAAATGTAAGGGTAACGCGCCCCTCAGCACCGCGCATGTTTGATACAAAACTAAAATACAAGAAAGAGCGTGAGCGCCGACGCATGGTTCGGCGGTCATCGCGAGAAGCTCGCTCTGACCTTGTGCCTCTACCACGGCCGCACGTCTCACTGACTCAAGGCCTGGAAGCTCCCGTTGCGAGCAACCACGGCCTGGAACAGCAAACTCGACTCGGCGCAAGGCACGGTGCCGAGCGCCTCGTCGTTCCACTGCCTGCGCAGAACATCCTTCTCCTGAGGATTCCTGCTTGCCCAGCTGGGGTCAAGCTCCACCCACTGCTCAAACCCAAGGACACGCAATGCGGCACCCTTCTGCGAGTTTGAGAGCGGCTTCGCTGCCGCCAGAGCCGGGCCTTTGCGTCCGAGAACAATCTGCTCCATCGTCTCCAGCACGACATTCTCTGCCTCATATTGGTGGACGAGGCGCTCGATGTCGTCCGCTTCTTTCTTGAGTCGACTGACGAGGTCGTCCTTCTCGTCGTTGCTGGCTCTCGGGTAGAGAGCAGGCACGAGACGGCAGACAGCGTCAGTGTGAACTTTGCCGCATTTGTCGCAGCGGTTGGTGCACTCGGTCCAAATCTTCCTCCCCTTCCGAGTCGTTGGGATCCATCTGCGGAGCGCCCAAAATTATTCGTCACTATCCTGAATGCGTATCTACTACACCGACCAGGACGAGTGACCATGTCAAAGTCATTTCATCGCTCATGTTAACAGGTCGTAAGTCGATGCTGTCAAAATCAGGATAGCATTGAGAGCCTTCCCAGAAGACCTCATATAGTTAGCTCTCGGCCTCTACGTAGCATTTGAAAGAGCCACGGCAAGCGGCGGGCAAAGGCGGGGATACAGCCTGCATCATTTTGGCTCGTCATCAGTAGTGTAAAAGATTCTCAAGTACGGTGATAGCATACGCACTGGCGAGCACCGAAAGCGAGGCTAATATATCTTCCGATCAAACGCTCGAAGGGAAGATGGTGGGTGTTATAAAGGAAGATATCTCTTTACATGTGCGTAGTATTTGATGTTGCTCTGATGCAGGAAAGTCTTGCTTAGTTGAGCACAAGGATTGCCACGATTTGTCAACCCAATTGAGTTGGGATAAGTCACAATGAGCAGAGCAGAGCAGAGCAGAGCAGAGGCCGAAGCGCGTAGCGCTAAATCGAGCTAGGTGCAATCGGGTAAGCCCCCTGACCGATAGGGGATTTTGCAGTGACTCTCTCTGGCGCATAGTTCTGGCGCAAGCAGGAGAGAGTTGGCTGCCAAGCGGAGCGAGTACTTCTACAGTAGGCTTGAGTTGAACAGATGAGATCCTGACCCGATTATGGAATCCCCGGAAGCGCGGCACGCGCCGCGTAGAGGCTGGGCACCTTCCAAGAGCTCCAAAATGCAGGTTATTGTAAGAGAAAGTAAGAGAAGGCAAGAAGGAAAGGGCAGGTAGTAGGATCATGGACAGGCCTCCGCAACAATCAACCCCATCAACCCCAAATTGGTTGCACTCGGACCACCTTTTTCTCGATCACTGCCGATTGAAGCTAGTGTGATTGAAAACAGGAAAATTCGCGTGTATATACACGTCTATAGCGACAGCAACTAGTACCAGCATGTTCATAACGTACTAAACTTACTGATACCACCGCTTACGAAAGCCTGATCCAGTGAGATTAGGTTGTTCGGAGACTGCTCTCTCGCTAGTACAAGAGTGATTTCGACATGAGGAAGTTGCTGATACCATCCTATGCATCCGCTTGGATCGACAAACTTTAGCATGAACTGAGGTCGTTCCTGGATTCATTTGTCCCGACTGTTCGGTAGCGAGAGGCGGCAATAGTAAGTGAGGATGGTTGCGTGGCTTCAGGCGTCACTTGGGCTGTCACGCTATAGAGACCAGCCGCGTCGAGGGTCCAAGGTCTAGCCGAAGGAAGACGCAGCGCCGACCCGTAGCCAAACTTGAGTCATTGACAAGAAACGCCTTCATGCCAATGAGACGCATGAGATCGTCTAGATCTGGCAAGCAATGCGTGCTGGTGTACGAGGGTTGCGAACAATACTGGTTAACCATGTAGGCCATTGAGAAGAAATACTTTTACGGAAGACTCTTCTCGGTCTGGTACCTTTAGCCGGCAGTTCAGCCTATTACTGTCGCTCATCAACTCGACTGATGCACTCTGCGATTAATTGGCAGCTTGACAAGTTTAACAAAAGTACTGTACATGTCAAGTCACACCACTCGTCTTCTCCTTGTTGCTGTTGTGTATCAAGACGAAGACCCGGTAAGACATTCTCTTGGAATCCAGGTACTGGGCCTCGCCGTGAAGGTTCACTGTGGGGCTGACGGTGATCTGTCACTACAAGCAGCCTGCCACGTGCACATCCTCTCCGGCAGTGCAAGATGCGACAAAGTCGTCAACATCAGACCTCACACCTTTCGACACAAGGATCAACTTACGAAGGAGAAACCTTATCAGCATGAGTTAGGGGGTTCTTCCTGTCTGGCCTTCACAGGTTTGCGAACTTCCCGCCCTCACGACTGCGATAGGCTGAGCCGCTAAAGCAGATCCTACGCAGATGTCAGTAGCAGCCGTGCCTCAAATTGCAGATCAATGTTCAAAGCTACCGGGCTCTAGAAACACGGAACTTGCCTACGCCTTATGATTCATGGACTGCCCTCTTCCAGCAGCACGGGAGACTCTTGCCATAGGTGGCAGAAGTTACTTCTACACCTAACACAGCCGATGGACTAGCCTACCGACTGTCCGGCTCCCGAGATCGCTCGTGGTATTACTGCATGCGTTCCCACTACCACCCTTTGAAGATGATCCAAATAGGGCTTTGGGAGGTTGACAGCACGAGTAGGAGCCCTTAAGCCTTCCTTTCGCATCCACATGTTTTATCCCTGCAGTTCCCCACATCACACGCCATCAGCTGGTCAACATGCCTGGCAATAATGTTGTCAATCTCACCCCGGCCGTCATGGCTACCTGGCCAGCGCCGAACTACGACAATCCCACGGAAAGGAAATGGTTGGCAGCTTTCTCGTGCATCTGGTTCGCAGCTGCTACCTCTATGGTAGCTATGCGCTTTTGGCTCCGTGTTCGAGGGCATGCAGGCAAGCTTGGCCTAGACGATGTAAACACTTGCAAGCACTCAACAAATGCTCATGTCATGTAGCTGACTTGACAAAGGCAGTCTTACTCCCAGGCTGGGTGGCTTCGGCCATGTTCACAGCAGCGACTCTGCTTTACAACTACTGGGGTCAAGGTGGCCGTCACATCTGGGACATTGAGCCAGAGAAGAGACAGAACCTGGTCCTGTCTCTCTGGCTATGTGAGGTTTCTTTCCTCGTCTGCGGAGGACTCACCAAGGTCTCGGTCCTGCTGTTTTACCGCCGCCTGGTGGACGGACTATGCTCAGGGCTGTGGAAATGGCTAGTGTTACTCGCGATTACGTTCACGACTGCTTATACGATCGCATTCGTGGTCCTCCTGTTCTTCAACTGTACGCCGATGGTTGCTTATTGGCGAGCATTCGATCCGGGCTACGCCTCGACGGTTCACTACACCTGCTTGAACACGGACATCGCCAACGTAATCGTGGGCATTTGCGCTGGACTGAGCGATCTTTACGCTGTTGCATTGCCCTGCATCATCACCTGGCATTATTCCGTGCCTAGAGCGAAGCGAGTCGCGCTGAACATCGTCTTCAGTTTTGGCCTGATTGTTGTCGCTGCTAGTGGTGCGCGCACATACTATCTGTTCAGTAAGTCACATCAAATAGAGGGCCCGAGAGAACGCGGATTATATGCTAACACTCTTCTGAAGTGAGCAATGTTCTGCCAGATGCGAGCCGCACATTCTTCAACCTCATTGTCTGGGCTCAACTAGAGCTTCAGCTCGGCATCATGTGCGCATCGGCACCTTCTCTCCGTGGCTTCTTCAAACGATACCTTGGAGGCAGCATGGCGTCCCGCGCGCTCAAGTCCGACACTCGCGATCATGACACATCAAAATCGCGCATAGGCAACGCCCTTTCAAATGTCGTCCATCGGAAGAGAATGAGCGACGTCCACGAATTGACATCACCAATGCCCGGATTCGGCCAGGCGAAGACCGACTACGCCATAAATGAGATCACTCTGGAGACCAGCAAGGAGTCGAAGTCAGTGCATCGAGCATGGTCCGCGACGCCCAGTCGAGAGCATTTGACGCGCTCGTCTACGGGAGGGGAGTCGATTCCTATGCAAGATATGTGGAAAGATCCTGGGCAGTCACGGTGGGATGAGCGGTTGTGAATACTTGTCAGGGAACATTTTGTAATCATACATGTATTGGAAACTCTTTACGAAGCGTCGCCGACCAAAACAGTGCTTGCATTGGGACGTATGTCACGATGTCTGATCCAAATTCTTCAACAGTGATCGCTGAGGCAACGTCCAACTAACAGGAGATCTGGGGGATGTGTACTGGAGCCCCATGTTCATTTTCTCGCGCAATTTCCGAATGCTCGCATTGTTGCGTACATAGTGTCTTTCTAATCACACCTGTAGGCTGTAGACTATCGGTTTGCGGCACACGGCGTGTCCTTGACTCGTGGGTACGGCGCCTGAACTTACTTCCATGCAGGTGTTAGGTCTAAAGTCTAAAGACCTGATTGGAGAGGAAGTCTAAATACCGTATCGTGTCATTGACATCCTTGAACCGTGGCTCTCGTTGGAGGTTGGGCATCAGCGCTGCGCGAGCTACATATAGTAAATGCATAATTCTTCGCTCCGCTCCCTACAAGAATCTGGCTCGTCTGTATATCGGTACTCGAACTCGATCTTTTATTCGAAGTTTATATCGAGAATACGTATTCCTAAGGAGCGTGTTACCTTGTAACTACGAAATGCTTAAATATAATATAACTTCAAGGCCCAGCCCGCGCTCATAATCCAGCTTCGCGCAAGGTCGCCCGACAGGCGGAAGGAGCCTCTCAAGCGGCGGCTTTGCAAACGACGACTTTGTATAGTAATACGTAATACACAAATTGAGATTGTTCGTTATTTCTACAAGTCCTAAGAGACTTAGATAAGTAAATACTTAGTCCTCTGTATATATAGTCTACTCTGCTTTATAGGCCTTACTCTACAGGAGAGGTGTAGTATTCGAGTCGGAGTCGAAGGAGTTAATTTGTGATACAGAGCTTTTGAAACCCGACCTCCCTTCTCTATTAGCCTAGATCTGAGATATTCGAGGAGGAACTCTTTTTCGGTATATCAAAGTGCTTTATCATTTTGTCTGAGTTGCGTGTATTTGAGAGCGTGGAATGCGTGTGTTGAAAGCGTTCAAATTGCGCCCGCAACTTGCGCTTGCGCAAGCATTTGCCCTCCGCCCCAAGCGCAAGTGCCTCGCAGTTTCGTCCTCGTATCTGGTTGTCGACTCTAGTCTTTTACATCTCATGCCATTCTTCAACAATTGTATGTCTCTCAGTGTCTTGCCACTCGAAGCTGATGCACCTAGTAGAGCAGACGTGCTACACGTGCGATCAACCAGGATTTGCCTCCCAATTGCAGGACTGGACTCAAGCCACCCGATTAACCTCGCCTTGCCCCGCGCACATGTCACCAATCACAGACACTCTTGGATGCTTGGATGCAGCTCTTCCACTGGTCCAGAGGGTGAGGACATGCATCCTTCACACTTCCAGGCCCGCGTGCATCTCACGCGGCTGAGCAATTGTGCAATTGAGTTGGCAGACCTGACGGCGAGAGCTCCAAGGTTTTCATCGCCTACCCGCAGGAGGATGCATATATGTACATGTAGGTCGCGGGCAAGCTCTGCTTGCACTGCTATCGCTTCCTTCTCATCTCTCTCCTTCTCGTGATCCACGCGCCGTTGTTGGCTGCAGCAAGACTCTCTTGTTCTGTCGCAAGGCGGTCCCACAGCATTTCCAGCAGCGATTGCGAGCCGGCACTGTCGAATCCTCGCGACCGCAGCCATGTCTGCATCCAGCATCGCCTTGCTGGCGGCCATCCTGTTCGCAGCCTTATCCTACGGTCAGACTGAGGGTACATACACTGTGCTCTCCTCTGTGGTTTTCATGCGATCCGGCGAACGTACTCCTACGAACTTAGGCTTCACCCCATCAGTCCTCACTTCGCTGGGAGCGCAGCAGGCCTACTCCGCCGGAACCTTCTTCCGCGACCGCTATGTCTCTACAGCGACGCCGGCATCGAATGATAACAAAGCGCCAATACAAAGATTGAGCGCCAACTCGTATGATCCGAGACAGATATACATCTTGGCTCAGGATACACAGGCGACTGCAGCGACGGCGCAGGCTTTCATGCAGGGATTCTATCCGCCTTATGTTCTCAACGAGACCATGGCAGCAGTGGTTGATCCTTCGAGCGTGCTTGCTAACGGGTCCTATGTAACTATCATCCAGCACACCCATTTCCGAACAGAAGCTGACGAGACCATAGATCGAGAGCCCACTTGGCGGATACCAGTATGCGCAGATCCGAACAGCTGATGAATTCGACCCGGAGTACGTTTCCATTGCTGGTTCTTACGGGTGCCCAGCCTACCGAGATGCCACGTTCGAATACACCAGGTCACCTCAATTTAGGGAACTCCAAGCCAGCAGCAAGTCTTTCTACGAGTCCGTGAAGGGGGGATCACTTGACGAGTTGATCCCCCAAGAGAGCAAAGACTATCTGAACGCCTACCCTATCTACGAGTATCTAAGCTACCAGGCTGCCCACAACGCCAGTGTCGCTGCAACTCTTGATAGTTCGAGAAACCGAGAGAACAACATCACGGACCTCGACCGACTTCGGTTCCTCGCCGATGCGCAGCAATTCGCATTCCTTGGTAACTTGACCGCGCGCAACAACCTTAGCGAAACTTCAACAGGCCTCCCAGGTAACACACAAGGCACCGCAGGGTCTATCTCCACGATCGCTGGTAACACGCTACTCGCGAAGATCCTGGCACAACTGCGAGCCTCTATCGAAACCAACGGCCGCTATTACAAGCTGTCTCTCCTTGTCGGAGACTTCCAACCCCTCCTTTCGCTCTTCGCTATCACTGGCCTCTCCGACCACAGCGGCAGCAAGTTCCGTAGCATTCCCGAATTCGCCTCCACGGCCGTCTTTGAGCTGTTCACCTACTCGGACAAACCCTACTTCCCAGTGTCCACTGACGATCTCTGGGTCCGTTTCTACTTCCGCAACGGCACTGAAGAGCAGACCGATCAACTAGACTTCCAGTCCTTCCCGCTCTTCTCCAATGGGCCCAGCGGAACTGACATGCCCTGGCGCGATTTCCTGGCAGAAGCTTACGCGATCGCAATGCCCAGAATAGGCGACTGGTGCAAAGCATGCTCTTCTGAGGAGAATGTCTTCTGCCCGGCTTTCAATTCCACTCTGTTCCAAGCTGCAGAGGCCAATGCCAATGCGTCTGCCGCGGCGGCGCAAAAGCACCCCATAAGCCCGGGTGTCAGCGGTGTCCTCGGAGCCGTCGTCGCGCTGATTGCAGCGGCACTGATCTTCGCGTTCGCTATGCTAGTGGGTGGCGTGCGACTGCACAGGAAGAAGACGCTCCAGGCCGGTGGGTTCCGTGGCGCGGCGAATGTAACACCAGACCGCGACGTCGAGGTCAGCGGTGGTGGCAAGACTGGCACTGTTGTTGTTGGGCGCGAAGCTCCTCCTGAGCAAGAAGTCGGAGGATCTGTTGTGGGCGGTCATGAGAGGGTTGGAAGCTGGGAGATGAAGGAGCCTCCGAGTACATTGCCGGCTGGTAGCGACAGGATGAGGTTCAGCTTTGAGGACGATGGAGACGAGGACTACAGGAGGGCAATCGATCCTTTCGCTGATCCTGTTAGGCCGAAGGAGCTCTGAGTGTGGAAATGCTTGCGATTGTGCCGGTTCTGGATGGTACGGCATCGAAGCATACGACGAATATGATTATGAATTTCAGCGAGTATGTATAAAGGTCAATTTAATCAATGCTTCTTATCCTAATGTCCATATTCTCATCATCTACATCCGGAAATCCTCCGAGGAACGTTTCGTAGGATCGGCGAAAAGTCCTGCGATCGTCTGATCCCACGTGATCCCGCCTGGAAAGCAAGCAAGCAAGCACGTTTGTCTTGGTCATCTAGTTCTACGATACCAGCAAAATAGCCAACATCGGATATGTAGGATGTTTTGGCCAACGGCATTTGAGTAACGTGACAGTCGACGTGAACACCGAAAGCCATAACCCGACGGTGAACATATCGTCCGGGCTCCAGAAACCGCTGGTTTGCGGCTCCACATCGTCGCGGACCATGGTAATCAAGACAACAGCACGCCTCAGAACCATAATTTCAATACAAATCACTCCGTTCGCCCAAATTTCCAAGGAGCGCGGTCCTCAAGATCACGCAGAATTTTTCCCTTCGTGTGGGATCGCAAACAATAGCCAACCACCCAGCCAAATAACGCAAGACAAAAAAGACATGACCAAAACTAACGAACACAGACCACTTTCACATGTCAAAAAACCACCCGCGCTCCCTTCCTTGTAATTTATCCACACTTCAGCCTGCCAGCCAGACCAGTGATTTTGCCTTATCACAAAGTCGCGACTCGGTCGAGCGGAAGTTTTTGGGCGCAGAAAGCCGGATGCATCGCGGGTGGAAATGCAACATGTTTGGTACTACCTTGACAAAAGATCCATGCTTTTCTGCACGTAGTATTCTCCCGAGGTAGTAGCCTGGACCGTATATATAGGAAAACGCCCAGCCTGTCGTTGCTTTTCGTCTTTGAGATTTTGGTTAGGTGGTGGATTGATTATCTTCAAGGCAAATCTGGACTGGACGGACGAATTCGCTAAAGGAGCGACAGCCTGGCATAACCGAACGCAAAAACGACGTTACCTTTCAAACTATTTTCCACTGGACGCACACGCTCCTGGAGAGATTCTTGGAAATGTGTGAGAGAACTGGATGCTACTATCTCCTTTGGACAGGCGAGAAGCCTTTCGTCGGAAGATTTCAGGAAAGCGCCTCTATTGCATTTTGAGACGCCCTGTCAGCCGATTTTGAGACATCTCGATACCTGGTGTGATCAACGCTGCTATACGCACAAGATGCCAACAAACACTGGAGTATTTCCTGACCCGTCAAGGGGATGAATGGACGAACGATACTACCTTACATTTCTGGACCGCGCTCTGGCCTCATGGACCTCGGAAACTTGGACTTGCTAACCGGAAATGTGGACATTGAGACTCGGAACCGTGTGGACAGGACAACAAGATGAACATGGAAAAAAATTATAACATTTCGTATCTAGGCGACTGGACTCGTGTGCAAAGCGAAGTGTTTCGTTATCGACGCATTTTTTGCCGCGAGCGCGCATCCGCCCTTCGTACAACGATCGACATTGGACCGTACTTTATCTATAAAATCATCATTCGAGAATGAACATATGCACTTCCTGGAATTCCCAAACGCCATTGCGATGACATCAAGGACAACCTGGAATAAAGATCGACCGCACCGTCTCAGCAACTCTGGCGAATAATCTATTTGACAGAGTTGGCAGAGACCTCGACACGAGAGGCCTGGCCGGGAGCGGCACCCTGGCTGAGCTCGGGGAGGAGGTAGGTGATGTCGTCCCAGGGGTGACGGTAGAGACCAGTGCGGAGTCTCTTCTGGTCGAGGAAGTGGGCAATCAGACCGATGGAGCGACCAAGGACGAAAAGACCGTTGAGCACACCCATCTTGAGGTAGTCCTCAGCCTCCTCGGGGGAGAAGGCACCGCAGTTGCGCATCAGGTCAACGAAGCAGACAGCGACGGCACCGTCGACGTTGAGAATGAGGTTGTCCTTCTTGCTGGTGGTGACGGTCTCGACGGCGATGGCGTAGTCGAGGAGCTTAGTGGAGGGGAAGTTGGCCTGGCAGAACTCCTTGACGAGAGACACACGGAGATCGGGGTTGTTGCGAGACTTGACACGGTGACCAATGCCGGGGACTAAATTGGGGGTTAGCGGGAGCACGACAACTGGCAAAGGAAGAAAGACACTTACTGAGCTTGTTCTCCTTCCTCATGGAATCAACGAAGTCACGGGGAGAAAGACCCTTGTCGTAGGCACGGGTGAACTCCTCAGCGGCGCCGTCGAGAGCACCACCGAATCGGGAGCCAATGGTCAGGAGACCAGAGACGAGAGCAGAGATCAAGTCCTTGCCGGCACGGGTGGTAATGATGGTGTTCATGGCACCAGACACGGCAGGACCGTGATCGGCGGTAAGCATGAGGACCATCTCGAGGAACTTGGCGGCGTAGTCGGGAAGACGGCGACGGAACCAGAGGAGAGACATGACACCACCGATACCAATGTTGTCCTTGAAGACGTCGGAAATGGGCATGCCGGCGTAAAGAAGCTCCTGTCCACGGTCGTCGGAGATGGTGGAAATGAAGGCAGCAGGCTTACGGATGAGACCAAGCTCCTGGGCCCAGGAGTAGTCAATGGGGATCTTGGGCACAGCGGGCTCGTGCTGGGGCTTGATGCTGCCCTGGGCAACGAGGTCCTGGTAGACCTTGGAGAGGACGGCGGGCAGCTCCTCGAAGGTCTCGGGAACGTAGAAACCGGCCTCACGCATAGTCTGGTTCTTGACAGCGGCGGTCTCAAGCTGAGAGTTGGCGAAAGAACCGGCGTGACCGAATTGGACCTCAGTGGTGAGCATACCGGCGACAGTGCCGATAGCCCAGGCGACAATGGGCTTGGTGATGGTGCCGGCCTTGACAGCCTCAATCACACGGTATTCCTCAACACCACCGACCTCACCGAGGAGGACGAGGACCTTGCACTCAGGGTCGGCCTGGTAGCGGAGCATGTGGTCGATGAAAGTGGTACCGGGGTATCTGTCGCCACCGATGGCGACACCCTCGTACACACCGTCGGTGGTCTGGGCAATGATGTTGTTGAGCTCGTTGGACATACCGCCGGACTTGGAGACGTAACCGACGGAACCCTTGCGGTAAAGCTTGGAGGCGACGATGTTGTCCATCATGCCACCAGTGTTACCGATCTTGTAAGCACCGGGCTTAATGCCACCAACGGTTGCAGGGCCAATGATGGTGACACCCTTCTTCTGGGCAACGTGGAGGATCTCACGTGCGCGCCTCTCAGGGACACCCTCAGCGATAATGGCAATCGACTTGATCTGGGGGAACTCCATGAGCTCCATGGTGGACTGGTAAACGGAACGGGAAGAAGCGAAGTTGACGACGGTGTCGACGTCGGGGTGCTTGGCCATGGCGTTGGCAGTGGACTGGTAGACCGGGAGGAGGGTCTCGGTGGTGCCCCAGTACCTGATTGATTGTCAGTTGGCTGTTGGAGAGGGTTGAATTGTGGGCGTTCTGCTTACATCTTGCTGACGAACTGACCGCCGAAAGTGTAGATGATACCGGCGACGGAAGGCTGCTTGCGCTTGCAGATGAAGTCGAAGTCAAGCATACCCTGGACGGCCTTGGTCTGCATTCCGCTATGAGGCTGTTAGGCATGTTCTCGTCGAGTATCTCGCAAGACGAAGCTGGAGCTCTGCATGTTCCGAGCTTCGCCAGAGGGAAACTCACTAGACGAAACATCTTGTCTTGGGGTGGAAGAGCTTGTGGTCGGGCTGGGGAGTGAAAGCTCTGCTGGGAGGAGCGAAGCGTGTGATGTTGTCGTTGGCAGAGGAGGCCTCGCCGTTGGGCACAGCGGAGGGAGCCATTGTTGCTGTGTCTATGAGAGGTGGGTTTTGCAGTTGGTAGGTGGGAGTGTTTCTGGAGGAGAAAATCGCGGTCAGCGGCTGTGATGGAGAAAGATGCTTCGAGCCGTCGCAGATGCCTTCAACGGGGTCGCGGAGATTGATTGTATTATTGGGTGTTGAGGAGTTGCAAGTGCTGACACGACCAGGCTGCTAATTTTGGAGCTTCCTCGAGTGTGAGAGAGCTCTCTCAGCCCGCCAGAATTTCTCGCGGCGAGGGGCAGGGCTGCGGCGTGCAAGAGGCGGAGATGGACTTACAGAAAGGATTGAGTGAGTGTGGGAGGAGGAGGAGGATGCAGAAGGAGGAGAAGATGTGTGTGGAGGAGAGTGAGTGAAGATGGGAAAGAAGATGGAAGAGATGGAGAGTCAGTCTGGCGGTGCGCGAGAATGGACTGACTGCCAGGCAATTCCAATGTTCGGCGGTCTTTGCTGCCAGCTGGACCTGCGTCTTACGATCCCTGGAGCGACAACGCCGGCGCGACTGGTTGACCTGCGGGCGTGCTCCCCAATATCGCACTCCCGGCGCTAGTGAGGGCCCGCCGAATACCTTGACATGCACCACGAATGCTGTGAGGAGACCCGCGATGAGACCCGACCCGCCGCGCCTTCCCTGTGCGACGGAGCACCAACAGCAGCCAGCCCATTCTGCTGGGCCCTCATCTGCGTGTGTTGACGATGTTGTTATCTGTCAACGCTGCGAGTGGTATCCTGTGTTGCAGGCCTCATGCCCATCCTCACGCCCAAAACTGCTGGGACACTTCCACCACCGCCGATTGAGGGGTGAATTCTGCCTTACCCCACACTAGCAAACCATTGGCCTCGACGGGTGTTTGGGCGGTTTTGCGGTGTGCGCGGCCGAGTGTTTTGCAGGCACATCACTCCTGTTTGCGCTGTCGAGGCTGTTTACCGACTCGAGTCCCTGCTAGCCTGTGTGCTGTGTGCCTGTCACTCTATGTGCGCATCACATAATCACCGGCATCACATTGGTGCGGCTGTCTCGCCCGCCTGCCGTGTTCGAGTGCTGCTAGATCAATAGTAGTACGGCATGCTGATGCGGTGATCCTGCTGCTTCGGATCTCCGTCGTCGCGTGGCCGCCAAACACGCACGCAGCAAAAGTCATGTCTTACTGCGTCGTGCGAGACATTATTATTAGACTGTCGGCCAATTGTTTCGCCCGCGAGTCGTCCTTCCCGGCGCAGGCAGATCAATCCACCCGAAATCGCCGACTCCCAACACGGGTCACCCGCAGAAGCTAAGGTACCAGGGGAGGCTTGTCGAGAAGCGCTGGGGAACGAGCTCAAACACCAACGAACGACCGACCAAGCGACAGCCTGCGAGCATTGCACCTCCAACACCCACTTCTCTTCCTCTCATCCTCCTCCATCAACAAACACACTCACTCACCACAACAATTGCAATACCAACAACAACAACTCATCCTCGAGGTAAGTTCTAGCATCTCTTAACCAACCCCACCAGCACCACCACACGATTTATTCTCCGCGCGCGCCGCCTAAGCCGCACCCTTGCCCACACACTTCAAACTTGCCCTGCCAAAAAGTTGCCGCAGCCCGCCAGGCACGCACGCCAGCACCAGCACCGGCCTCGGACTTTGACACTCGAGAACACGTCTATATCGACCCACGCGACCAATTTGCGTGGCCCCTGCTCCCATCCAACGTGCCACCAGCGCAGGGCAAAATAGTACGATTCTTGTCAAAGTCCGCGAAAAAGCGCTGCTGCTCCCCCAATAATTCCCGCCGCACCACCTCCCCGAGTCTCAGGCACACCTACGGACTTGCGAGCTGTCAGCAATCCAACCTCAGCTAGCTTTCTCACCGCCCGCCAGCTCATCCTCCTGCTCCCCTCCTTCGACCATCACTTTCTTCTCACTCACAACCAATCCTCGATCTGTACATCTCGCCTTTCTCTGCAATTCACACTTTCTCTTTGCCATTGCATCTGCTTACAATCCTCTCCTCTGCAGTCCTCTAAACCCCCACCTCCACATCACACACAATGTCCGCCAAGTCAATCCTCGAGGCCGACGGCAAGGCCATCCTCAACTACCACCTCACTCGCGCGCCTGTGATCAAGCCCACTCCTCTTCCTGCACAAGCAACCCACAACCCTCCCGCGAAGCTCGCTTCCATCACCTTCAAGGATGGTGACAACATCCAGGGCGTCCTTGACGCCGCCGAGGCCACATTCCCCTTCCTTCTCGCTCCCGGAGCCAAGTTCGTCGCAAAGCCCGATCAGCTCATCAAGAGGAGAGGCAAGTCCGGTCTGCTCAAGCTGAACGCTACCTGGCCCGAGGCCAAGGCGTGGGTTGCAGAGCGCGCAAACAAGCTCCAGAAGGTTGAGCACGTTGAGGGCTACCTGAGGACTTTCCTCGTCGAGCCTTTCGTGCCCCACCCCCAGGAGACTGAGTACTACATCAACATCAACTCCGTCCGTGAGGTGAGTCGCAATGGAAGAGTCATGAAAGCAATTTTGGAATTTCATGGCAATACACCCGACAAGACATCTGAACTTAGCTAATTCAAAACTCAGGGTGACTGGATTCTCTTCTACCACGAGGGTGGTGTCGAGGTCGGTGATGTCGACGCTAAGGCTGAGAAGCTCTTGATCCCCGTCGACCTCAAGGAGTACCCCAGCAACGAGCAGATCGCCAAGGGCCTCCTCAGCAAGGTGCCCGCCGGTGTCCACAACGTCCTTGTTGACTTCATTTCCCGTCTTTACGCCGTCTACGTCGACTGCCAGTTCACCTACCTCGAGATCAACCCCCTTGTCGTCATCCCCAACAAGGAGGTCACCTCCGCCGATGTCTACTTCCTCGATCTTGCCGCCAAGATTGACCAGACCGCCGAGTTCGAGTGCGGTGTCAAGTGGGCCATTGCCCGCTCTCCTGCCGCCCTCGGCATCCCCGCTGGCGGTGCTTCCAAGGATGGCAAGGTCAACGTTGACGCTGGCCCTCCCATGGAGTTCCCTGCGCCTTTCGGCCGTGAGATGAGCAAGGAGGAGGCATACATTGCTGAGATGGACGCAAAGACTGGTGCTTCCCTCAAGCTCACCATTCTCAACAGCACTGGCCGCGTCTGGACTCTCGTTGCTGGTGGTGGAGCTTCCGTCGTTTACGCCGACGCTATCGCCTCTGCTGGTTTCGCCTCCGAGCTTGCCAACTACGGCGAGTACTCTGGTGCTCCCACCGAGACCCAGACCTTCCACTACGCCCGTACTGTTCTTGACCTCATGCTTCGCGCACCCATGCACGCTGAGGGCAAGGTTCTCTTCATTGGTGGCGGTATTGCCAACTTCACCAACGTAAGTTATTCGCCAGTTGATTCTGCACAATCAGTAGCTAACAATTTATCCAGGTCGCCTCCACTTTCAAGGGTGTCATCCGCGCTCTCCGCGAGGTCGCTCCTCTCCTCATCGAGCACAACGTCCAGATCTGGGTCCGTCGCGCCGGTCCCAACTACCAAGAGGGTCTCAAGAACATCAAGGCCGTCAGCATCGAGCTCGGCCTCAACATGCACGTTTTCGGTCCTGAGATGCACGTCTCCGGTATCGTCCCTCTTGCGCTTGTCCCCGGCAAGTACCACGAGGGCATCAAGGAGTTCGAGGGCTAGAGGAAGAGGATGTTTTCACGTTACACTATAAAGTCGCCACGCATTTGATATGCGGTGGCTGATGAAGAATGTCGGAGTCTCCGGCGCCCATGGCTTTCACATTTCAGCATTACGCATGGCGCGGAGGATACGCGACGGGAGAAAGAATCGCGTGCCCATTGCGCTCTTCTTCTATTTTCTGTTATTAGAAAGCTCGGCACAAGAATTATGTTAATTATGTCTAAGAAATAGAAACGTTTGTTGAGGTTCTATCATGAATTTGCTGCAGTTGCACCATTCTAATTATTGCTATTCTTTTGATTCAAATTGTACTTTTGTTGGACAAAATCTATTGGGCAGCTTGATGCGGTAGTCGATGAGTCCCGGTGAGAAGTCTCACGACCCTACCACTACGTGCGATATCTGCAGCATCATATCTACGGAACAATGTTGTAGCGGTGTGGCAGTATAATTAGATTCAATTAAGGTAAGATATCTGTATCTGTGATTTCTTGGGCGGGAAAGCGAAAGGGTGCCTCAGGCTTCACGCTAGCGAAGGTCGCGCGAGAGCAGTCGTAGTCGTACATTGGGGCGCATAGCATTTGGCAGCTGCAACACAGTATTGCGCGCAAACACAACAACTACGAAACCCACCACCCGTTCTTTCCAAACAGCAAAACCCAACCCAGCGCCTGCGCACATCATCCCACAAAAACACCACAACTATGAGCGTAAGCGCACCTCCCAAACCCACCACAACCTTCCTGTCCAACCCAAAACTAACACTGCACAACAGTTCGTCCCCATGAACCCGCGGCCCATGCTGCAGTCGCTCGTCGACAACGACGTGCGCATCCGCCTCAAGTGGGGCCAGACCGAGTACACCGGCCGTCTCGTCAGCGTCGACTCCTACATGAACATCCAGCTCAGCGGCGCCGTCGAGTACATCGAGGGCAAGAACCAGGGCCAGCTTGGGCAGGTGCTCATTAGGTGTAACAATGTTCTGTGGATCTCGGCGAATAAGGAGGGGAGCAATGGGGATGCGGAGATGGCTGGTTGAAGAGACCGCGCGCGCGATATCGATATTTGTGGAATTGAAGAAGAAATCGCAAGGGCTTTCGAGGAGCAAAAGAAATTGTCTACTTGAGGAGCGCTGCGCAGATGCTGGATACCCGATACAAGGCGGGCGATTTCTCAGGTGTATGGACAAACGTACGGCTGAGGTCTGGTGGACGAGAGAGTCTTGCCAGCTGGGCCTCTCACTATTTTCACACCCCAGAATATTGCGGCGATGGCTGCAAAAGAGCGTGGCGTTTCTGGCGCTGATTGCTATGAACTACTGGAAGAGCGTGCATGCGGCCATAGGTCAGTAGCTCTTATTATGAAGGAATCAAAAGGATAAATCGAAAGTTCTTGCTAAATGAGGATATTGAGGTCGGTTCCCGTAGTACGGGGGGTCGGATTTGTTTTCAAATGTACAAAACGGGACAGTGGCCAGCGGGTTCGCAGTGCTGCCTTTCCATTAATGTGTGGTGGACAGCATGACGCAGAGATGTGTTTTGAAGCGCGACGGTCGCGCCTTCCCTGGGAACGCTGACTAGAAACAATGAGCTTATTGCGACCTCATCTCATCTTTCGCAGAAGTTCTGCACGCCTCGCTCCGCTGACCTCAAGGCGCACGAGCGCCAATGTTTATTATCTTTGTTGAACCGGACCTTCAGAAAGCTCGCAGCACAATATGAACTGGACCACGCAAGTAACTCCTTTTAGTGATCAGGACTCGACGCGCAATGAGCTATCACAACAGACTGTCGCGCTGAGGGACTTGGACCTCGCGCGTTGGAGGCCGGCGGCGAGCAACAAGACGTTTACATCAAATGAGGCGATGCACGAAGACCTTGTCAGCACGTCGCTCGAAGACTCTGGCATAGCAAGCCCGGGATCTTACTCTAGGGACGATGACTTTGGTTTCGCTACTAGCTCCGACGGCGGAAATGACGAGCCTGACATGGACACACCGCTGGAGTACGCGCGTTACCACGGGCTGTGTCGCGACTATGAGATGGATCATCCACTGGACAGCGCATTGATCCCGCTCGCGCAAGAGGAACTGTCTCAGGTCGCGGACGAACCTGAAGGCGCGCTTTTTCCGGAAGCCTTGATGGTCGAAGTGCACGACAGTCTCAACGAGCGCTTGGATGTTGACAAGGAGGCTGCGAGCTTCCTCATGTCTATACTGAAGACTTGCAAGCAAGACGAGAGCGAAGAAGTCAGAATAAACTCGACCATTCTCAGTCCCAAGAGATTGAAGCTGGAGCTGCCTGTTCTCGCGAATGACCACGAAGTCGACATGATTACTTTGCGACGCCGGCATGAAGTCAAATTGACGAGCGAAGGCATTGACCCTTTTCAGCTTGACCCGGAGAAAGGCGAAAGTGTTGCGTTCTCTTCGGCTGAAATCAATGACAAGCAACGGCTTGATTCGGAGCTGCAGAATGAGAAATTCGACGTTGGCAAGGAGACAGTCGAGCTTTTTCGTCAGCTCAGGAACATCACAAGCGGCGATATTGCGGACTGTGTCAACGAAGCGTACAACTCGTACAAGGTGAGTCTTAAGCTTCGATCATAGGTGCCGTGGCTGACGTGACCCAGAAGAGGAAAGCAATTCGCCTGTCACCACCTCTACTGCCTGTCACGCCTCCATACAGCCCACCAGCGCCTGCACCGGAAACCATGCAAATCGACCTGACTTCCACGCCGGAGGACCTCATTGCAAAAGACGCCGCTGCCCTCGAGATGGAGCTGCTGGACCATGCTAATGCCACTACCACACCGGCTGACGACCCTTCATTTGACACCCAGGAGGTCGCTGCCGCGATCGAAGCATACACCGCGGCGCCTTCGTCCAGCTCCCCACTTGCCCGCAAACGGCTTCGAAACATTCGTGTGGAAGCGCCTCTTACGCCTCAATACCACACGGGATCTACATCTGACGACGAGCCAACTTCCAAAAAGGCGAAGAAGGTGCAGTTCGATCTTGATGTGACTTCTCTGCTTCCGGACCTGCAGCTTGATAGCTCGGACAATGCATCTGGGCTTGCTCAGCAACAAATGGATGATCTGCAAGATGCCGTGAAGCGTGGAGCGGAGTCAGTTCAGCAGGAACTGCAGAACGAGCAGCTCATCGAGATTGACACTACCATGAGAGTTAAAGTACCACATCTTGAGGCTGTACAGATACAACCCCCATGGGACCTGTGTTCGAGCTCAGAAGGCGATGAGTCCCGCGTGCAGTCTCGTCAAAATATGCTGCGCGACACCAGTAAGGAGCTTCTCCAAGACGTACGCAAGTGGGGTGGTGTTGCAAAGATTGAACGTGCACTCCCTTGGGCGCCCTTCGCTGCATACTTGGCCAAAGTTGATTTAGTGGAACAATTCGACGATGGCTCACTGGAGCGATACTTGACCGACATGCGTCTCGATGATGGTAGAGTTGACGTCGATGTTCACGCGATGATTGCAAGGAGGTCTAAGTCGAGTGTGCTTCCTGGCCATGAGAGTGACGATGAGGAAGCTGGGCCATTCATTACAGAAGAGGACGAAGCTGTTGACGAAACACCGAGTAGGAGCGAGCCAACACAAGAAGTTCCGACTGATGATGCGCCGCCAAGTGCATTACCCAGCCTCTTGGACGTATTGCAAGCGAAGCAGCGTGACCTTGCGAGGCCTACTGACCCTCATTCTCAAAAGGCTGCGCTTGAGCCACCGGCCACCTCCAGGTCCAGCTGGGTCGGAAGTGCTATTCTACAGAACGATGGCATCGCACAATTCATGCAGCTGCGAGGAAAAACAACAGGCGTAAAAGGTGCCAATGAAAGAGCGATCAACATTACGAATGACAACACGGCTCAGTCAGCTGCCCAGAACCAGGCACCAGCAGCGGTCATGGTCCCAGAAGCAGAGATTCACCGGAGTCAGGCAAGATCGCCTATGACAATCCCAGTACCTGAATCACTGGTTGAGAGCAACACCGCCATCCCCATCATCGTCTCCTCGACAACGATGGCCAATCGTCAACTTATTCGCCAAATCCACACCACCCTGCCGAATCTTGAGATCTGCGAGCGAGATGCGGTGATACGTGCAACCGTGCAGCAAAGCGGCAGAGCTCACGTGGAATCAGACTTCACTATCTCTGCTTCAACGGGCATTGTGACCACAACTCTGCAAAAACTAAAGCAGCGACCATTGCCTGGTCAGGTCTCAACCTCGGGCATACGGGACATCATCGCATCGACAGCAATCCGTTACGAGCGTCTCCTCGTCCTCGTGAGCGAGGGCAACAGTATTCCGACGGAAGAAGGCGCAGTACCGAGAACTCTCGACCAGCTCGACTGCGAAGCTCTCGTCGACCTGACCACCTGGGCACACTCTGTGGACTCCGATGTGCAGATTTCGTACGTCCCAGGCGGCGAGAAGGAGTTGGCAAGCTGGCTCGCAGCAACATTCACTCAACACGGCAGCATTGATGGCAACATGCGCCTGCTCCAGGACGAAACGATGTGGGAGCGCTGGCTTCGCGTTGCAGGTTTGAACGCTTATGCTGCACAGGCGGTACTGGTGCAGCTCAAAGTACCAGACGTTGACTCGCAGGGCAGCGGTCCAGTGGACGTGCAAAAACGATTCGGAGTTGCGGCTTTTGTCTCAATGACGGCTGAGGAGCGAGTGGAGCGGTTTGGTGCCGTGCTGGGTGGGGAGAGGGTGTTGCGGAGGGTCAGTGAGGCGATCGATGGAGGGTGGACTGTTAAGCAGGGACATCCGAGGGCGTGAGAATCGTACATGTATATTAGTTCTGTTCTTCCGCGCATGTTCGCAAATCTCAATATAGCTCGCTTGAAATGAAGGATCGTGGTGTTCCTCAAGATTGTTTCCGCACATTTGCGCTGCGTGACGTTTCAAAAGTCATGGTTGAGGCGTCGTGTTCTGTGTACTCAATCTTTCCCCGCCGGGTACCAAAGAAACAGGCCAGTACCAATACCAGTCAGGACCACTAACAGTATACTCACACCCTGTGCAAGTAAATGAGCCAATATCGCCGAACATCCGAGGGCAAGATCGTATCAATGATCTAGACGTCTCACCCCAACCCTGACCCTATTGAGACATAACCTGGGTCTTCTCCTAAAAATGATGGGGGATGAAGTCGAAGAAGCCATCGCCTGGAGCAAGATGTATCATTTATACATGTAGGTGAAGTCACTCCGATGTATCTTCTAGGTATAGTAATATATGGCGGTAAACGAAAAGAGATGAATTCATGAACCACCCTTCTTCTAAGCCTCTCCAACGCCCGCAACCTCCTCTGCATGCCCTGTTGTACTCTCAGCGAGACTGCTTCTCTTTCTAATCGCCTGGCCAAACTTCCGGAAAACCACCGCCACTGCCACAAAGATTGTTGCGATACCAGCAAGGAGGAAACTCGCCTGGCTCGAACCAAGCCCCTTGAACATCCGGCGTCCGACGAGAGGGAAGACGCCTGACACCAGCGCGCGCAGGAAGCACATCGGTGCGTTCGCGGAAGCTGCGTGCGAGCCGTAGACATCTGTCAGATAACCGGAGAGCACGGTATCGAACTCGACGGATGCGAAACCCACGAATGAGACAGGCGGCATCGAGACGTAGGGCGGGATGTTTGTGGTGACAGGCGGGATCGTTGCGCCGAACCACCAGAGACCTATGGCCAGCAGAGGTGCGGCGACGAGAAAGCCGAAGAGCTTATCTTCGGGCTGTGCGGTCTGCTTGCGGAGCTCGCGCTGTTTGGACATGCGGACATCCCAGAGGCGTGGGAGGAAAGAGAAGAAGACTCCGGCGCCGATTATGAGGAAGACGAGCGCGGACGTGCTGCGGCTGAGGTGGAATTCTTCGGAGTAGACGATTGGGATTGCTTCGGCGAAGAGATAGATGAGGCTGACGACAACGGCGCCAAGAATAGAGGCAGCAGCGACGATAGGCTCCGTGAAGAGGAGGCGAATTGGCAATCTGAGGGATGTTTGGGTGAACTCCCTGACGGTCGGCAGCGAAGGTGCTTCGATTTGGAAATCGGTGTAGCCGGTCTCTTTCTCGATCTTCTTTACTTTCTGGCGGAGAACCTGCGAAGGCCTAGACTCACGCATAGTGAGGCAAAACAGGGACAGTACGCCGCACACGATCCCTGCTATTACGAAGACCCATCTCCTGTTGTTGTTATCAGTAAATGATTACTTGGTGGATGAGCAGTGGTTAGGGAAACGCTTACCATCCAAGACTGGACTCGCTCACGAAAACAGCATACATAGGTCCGATTGCCATGGCAAAGATACCTGCAGCCGCCCATACAGAGATCGCCCAGATCCGGGCTCGGGAGTCCCAAATGTTCTCCAGACTGCCAATGGCGACACATGTAGGCATTGCGGACAGCATTCCACAAAGGAACCGGCCAATGATGATGGTGCTGAGATGAGGAGCAAAGCCGATCAACAGGCATAAGCCCGCATATAGTGCCGTGGAAGAGACATAGATCAACTTACTTCCAAACACCTCGGTGGTAGGAGGGAAGATCAAACCACCAAGCGCTTGTCCAAGCATGTAGAGTGTTGCCAAACAAAAGATCGAGACGTCCAGGGAGACTCCCATGTGAGCGGCGACTGGCTTTGCAACGTTGGAGCCGACATTGCTGATGACTGTTGTCACAAACTCAAGCAGAGATATGATGGCGCTGTCGTAGAGCTTTCGTCGCTGTAGCCATTCGCGTGGATGAGCAGGACTAGAAGGCGCAAAGGTGACCAGGCCGTTGTGGGTGATTGTCAGGTGTTCATTCGCCAGTGCTTTGAGCACCGAGTCGGGTATCGTATCGCGGCTGAGGAATTCGGAGATACTCATAGGTTTGTCGTTTTGCAAAGAGGTCGTACTGCGATCTCCTTCTGATGCGTGGCAAGGGCGGGCACTGGGCTCTTTCTGCGGTGCTTTGAACATGATTGCCACTTGCCAAAACAAAAAGCAGAACAGGCAACGAAAAGACACAAGTTGTATGAACGATCGCTGTCCAAGCAAAAGGATAGATAGCGCTTGCGAAAATGTTACACCTTGAGACAGCACCTGAACTTGTAAGCTTTAAGAATTATCGGAGTTGCTGCCATTTGAATGCTTTAAGGTTCCCACTCAACCACAGCATGATATGTCTTCTGGATGATTGCTTGACCGCTCAGGAGGCAACGAAAATGGCGAAATCCCGTTAGGCGGTGTTACGCGTACAGCATAATCATATAACAATCCATCACCCTGTTTCACGGAGCGACACGGTGCGCAATAGCCAACCGTGATTGGGGCAAGGTGACTCGTCGCGGAAGAAAGGGCAATGGTCGATCTCTCTTCGAAACGTAACAGGAATGATGATGGCCTTCAAAATGTTGTGCATCTCCGGAGCGTTGGGTCTCTCGGTCCAGATCACTCACATGTAAGGATTGTGCTCCGTAATGCCACGTGAGGTAGCTCCATCCCCAGTGATGTCGTGACCGTAGTCGAATGAGACGCCTTCGAGACATCACTGTGACGAGAAAGCCTAGTTAGGAAACCACATGGACGGAGCCGAGATGTGCCGTGTGGGTTGAGACATTGAGACGGGCGACATCGTCACCGCAAGCATATGAAGCTGTAGCATCAGGGTCGAGTCCTATAACACAGGAGAAGAGCTTTACCAAGAGTAATGCGAGGCATACAGCAGCATCCGAGCCTTGACATGCATCGCGTCCATTATGGTTATTGTACACTTGCTGTTGAATTGTTGGACGGCCGTCCAGTAAGGTGAGTTGAAGTAGCCGTCTGTCCAGGAGTCAGGGTGCTTCCATCTCCAAGAAAATCGTTCGTCGAGAGTTTCCGAGAAATGCTCGAATACTCGGCCGCATGGAATGAGGCATTATAGGTCGCCACCTAACCAGTCATCCGTGCCGTGTGGAGATCTTTTGGACGCCTTGTAGAGCTGCAGTTGCGCTGGTCCGCCCAATAGACAGTTGAGTTTCTCGAACATACAAAGAGGACGGATTCGCCATTTGTATCGGGTATAACGCATATCATGCCCTACACACACTCTGCAGCACTACAGTACTGTATGGTTTGCCCGCAATTAGCTTCGTGGTTGGCGCTTAGAAACAGGATGTCTGCTACGAGCAGTCTCTACCAGACATCTGAGAAGGTTGCTACCTTGGACACCACCTGAGGATGTTGTCGCATGGCAGACTTCTGCCAGTCTGGTCAGCCTCGCCAGCACATTCTGTTTTCTGGTGCGATTCATATCAAGTTCAAGGTTGAGCCCTTCCTGACACAAACGAGAAAAATAAAGGGTGGCCAAAGCTCGGTGCCTGATGTCGATCCCTGCATAAATCGTCACTCACCGTCCTCCTTGCTCCGTGCCCCCGGGACTTCGGATCGTGATCTGCGAGGGCACACAGAGCCTCATGGTAAAGTCAACGACATCTCGGATGCTCTTTTCGGGATTGGTCACAGTAACACAACCTCTTCCATCCATCGTCCACCATATCAAAAAAAAGTCCTCGGTACAATTGACCTCACGCATCCTGCTCTGCGGCTCGAAACTGCCATGAAGCATTTTCACCATCTCTGACATCACATCCGGATGGTGTCTGCCGTGCCGTCCTAGAGTGGATCGCCTTGACGTACCGGTCGTTCGACGGTGCTCTCATTGGCGTACCTTACTCAGCAATCGAGAGGCTTGTGCCTGAAGATCGTGATTTTTGGACGCGCCTCTCAACGTGGATCCAGTCTCCTCAAACCGACCGTTTCCTGTCGACGCGAGAAGTAATGGGTCTCCCCAGACAAAAATACCAACATGTGCCGTCTCTACAGATGCTGGCTAACTGCTTGAGGTGATATCAGTGGAATCAGGACACCGGATGTTCACATCCTCCGCTGAGCCTCTCCGCTGGTGTACACATAGCGTGAACGGATACGACCGTAACGTGGATCTAAAACCCTTTGCTAAGATGTCGTTGCGTGGACATGGCATGGCGCATCCTCGGTGCGCTGGCTGTCCGAGGTTCGTGTTAGCCCCTGGTGTTGGTTTCTGAGATCATAATGCTCTTTCGTTTCTTGTTCCCCAGTTCGTGCTGTGCACTTTCATCTGTCAGTCTCAAGGACAACTGCTAGAAAACGCGATCATGGAAGGACCGAACGCAACTCGACCGCAAGCCACGGTATGCCAAAGTCATAGACAAGATATGAAGCAAGCGACTGACATCTCCACAGGAAGAAGCCAGAGCGGAAGGACTTCCTACTCCAGATCAACATGCCCATGGTTCAGCAGCCCATGAAAACGCCCCTCCTCCTCAAATCGTCGTAGACACCGGATCCGAAGCGCCAGTCGCCAACATAAGACGTAGGAGCACGCAACACACTGTGAGGTCTCGCAGAAGCCACCTTAGCGATGGCCGCACAGTTGGCCGCAGTACAGCTCGCCAGACCAAGTTCAGTCTAGCTGGCCCGGGCGACACCTCTCAACTCAGAACAGCACACGAGCCATTCGTCTCGCCTGGATACGCAGATCTGAACCCAGAATATGAGCAACCGCATCATGCGAAACCAGTCTGGGGATTGGCTAAAGCGATGCCTCGTATTGTGAGACCGGGCATGATTCCAACTCGTGATGAAGTTGTAGAGGCAGCTCTCAACCCCGAGTTGCCAGCGGAGAACAGCCAAAAGGTCGGAGCGGATGTTGATCCCAATGAGCTCGAAGCCGGCAGGATGGATGCAAGCTTGAATCCCGCCAAGGTAGCAGCACAAGTCATGGATGCACGGAAACAGAGAGAAAACAACTTTCTAAATTACGTTAGGACGGGCGTCAGAACCAAGACTGTCGCATCGAAGGTTGCAAGGACATCTTCGAGGATATCGAGGTCCTCTTCTCGCAGAGAGAGGTGGGCAGAGCAAGTTCGCGAGGAACGACGTCAGTCTCAGGCACCGGCACCAGAACACTTGCCAACAACATTTGAAGAAGAGGAACCTGAATCATCAGACGAGGAGGACGACGGCCATCAACACAATAAGACCCGCCCGAATGACGGGCTCCCCCAGTACAGCGCAACTACTGGACAGGATGGCCATCACGATCATGCATCCATCACCACAATCGACGCCGAAGAAGGCGAATTCGAGGCAGATCAGAAATTCCCTGAGGAAGTGGAGCCCTTGCTGGAGGAGATGATGGAAGACGAAGTTTTCAACAACCACACATCATGGTCTGTTTGGCGCACGGAGTACCGCGAAGGCTTAGCTGAGATGCTCGGTGTCATCGTCCAGCTAACCCTCGGATGTTCCGCCAATTTGTCAGTTCTGGCTGCAGGAAATGGCAACCCGAACACCCTGAACTGGGCCTGGGGCTTTGCGACAATGATTGCCATCTACGTGTCTGGTGGTATTTCCGGTGCTCATCTCAATCCCACGCTTACCGTAACGCTATGGTTCTATCGTGGCTTCCCCAAACGCAAGATGCCGGAATTCTGGGCCGGTCAGTTCCTTGGTGCTTTCATCGCTCCTTTCATCGCATACGGCGTCTACTACGCCGCCATCCAGAACTACATTGCGGCCAATGGCGAAGCTGGTATCGTTGGCAGCTTCGTCACCAACCCAGGACAAGATTACGTCGGAACGGCCACCGCTTTCTTCAACGAGTTCGTCGGCACCGTCTTCCTCGTCATCACGATCATGGCCCTCGGTGATGACCAAAACGCACCTCCAGGCGCTGGTATGAACTCCTTCATCGTCGGCCTGGTCATCACTGCTTTGACGTTCGCCTTCTCCTTCAACACCGGCATGGCTCTCAACCCAGTCCGAGACTTTGGCCCTCGTCTAGCACTTCTCTGTCTGGGATACGGCGGTCAGCTTTTCACCGATCCTTATTGGTTCTATGGGCCGTTTGCCGCGTCTTTGTGCGGTGCGTTTGTCGGCGCAGGAATCTACGATTTTGCGATATTTACTGGTGGAGGTAAGTGCCGAGCGGTCGACCCAAGCTATCATCTCAAGAAATTCGCTGACATGTACCCGCAGAATCACCAATCAACTATCCGTGGGGCCGTACTAAGCGTGCTGCGATTAAGAGCAAGAACAAGTGGGCTACAAAGCTACACTTGAAGAAGGAAAAGGAGGAGTTGTGAGAAGGAACTCCACTTCCACATTGCTCGAGATGTGGAGATGCAGTCATATTGCGAGGTCCTTAAATGAAACCCCTATCATGTACTCAAGTTCTCACAAGAGCAGCAATTGATACTGTGTTAGGGCTTGCATAATTGTGTATTGCTAATGCGTAGACTACATCAGACCAGACTATACATGTCTGCATGCAGTAAAAGTAGATTCGTGCGAGCAGGCATATGTTTTTCCCAAAAGGACCTGAACTCCACGCCAATGAATGACAAAGAAAAAGGAAAAGATGAAAGTCTATGTTCTACCCGGACTGTTGCGTGCTTCGGGTGAAGAAATGTCGAATGCTTGATGTCTGGATTACGAGCTCTTCCTGCCCGTGCTGTTGGTGCCAGGTCTTGTTCCACCAGAGGAAGGAGACATAGTCGCTGGTGACATCAGTGCTGGCGACGGATGCGTTAGCGACACAGGGCGAAGAGCCCATTTGCCGCTCTTGGGGTCCCAGCCCATTTCTTGATCGACACCAGCGACTCCGACGTCGCCAGCGGTGTTGCCCATTTCTTCGTCCTGGTAGTAGGGCATGACTTCGATGCCGTCTTCGCCGAGACCTGCTGTGACGTCCTCGCGCGAGATGCCACCCCAGGATACACGGCTGGCGGCTCCCACGCTGCTGCGTCGGCTGTTGCCACCCGTTGCCCACGAGACGCGTGAACCACGCTGCGAGTTGAAGCCTGAGGTCTGCGAGCCGGTGAGGTGGCGTGTGGAATCGCGGTTGCCGAGCTGAGGCTTCTCGTTTCCTGCCTCGCCAGCGAAGACGAAGCCACTGCCGTATGAGTAAGGACCCTTGGCGCCGTTGGGGATGATGAAGCGTTTGTCGATGCGTACTGCCAGCCAGAACCAGACCATGAACAGCTCGAGGCTGAAGTTGAAGGCATAGAAGGATCCGCGAGAGAAATACCAGGGACCATTGACAGGAGCGCCGTTTAGCATGTTCGGGATGGGTGGGAGCCATGTCGTGCCGGCGCGGTAAGCAGCGCCAGTGGTCAAGATGCATGCCGAGAAGAGAATGATGATGATTTTGGCTGTGATGGAGCCTTCGCCGAACTTGTCGAGAGTCTGGGTCATCTTGACCTTAGGGTGTTGGCGAGCCAGTGTCGAGACGATAACAACAGGAATAGGCAGGAATGCGATGATTGCGTAGAAGGTCGCGCCGTAGATCTGGATGTCGCGTACCGCGACACCAATTGTATGATCTAGCGAGTAGAACTCCATGATCACGCCGGCGATCAAGGCAAGGACGGTTGCAATCATTATGCCCAGTAGGACAGGCAGTGCAAGGCTGAAAGGTTTCGACCATCCAAAGTGAGGGTGCTGCGCGCGCACAAGTCGCTGCGTGAAGAACAAGTTGGCGATGAACAAGAGGATGACACCAGCGTATACGAAAATCATCGCAGCCATGCCGACACGGATGTTGTGTGGGTGGGCGGCCCATGCCATTCGCAGAGATGTCGCAAGGACGCGGGTCACGCAGAAACCTGGTCGATGTGTCAGTATCGTTTGACTTTGATAACCAGGAAGTGTCACCATACCGAATATCATGCCATTGATTCCAAACTTCTTGCCATGCCGTCCGTTATACTTCAGAAGAAACATGTGTCCAGCACCACCCAAGAGGAAGAACAACAGGAAGATGGCGTTGATTGGGACATCTGGAATGACCGAAGGCACTTGGCCCAGAGCTTGTGAGGTCGGTCGATAGGGCGGGGCTTCCTGTGGTGGAGGTCCTTGCTATTGTCGCAGTCAGCTACCATAGTCATTCAGTCATGTACACAGATGTGTGAACATACCCCTCCAGATGGTACAGACGACATATTGCAAAGGCTAGAAGGTTAGTGTGTAGCTCGATGGGTGGACAGCACACGCCGAGTCGAGATGCAGGTCGAACAACAGGCGGGAGGAAGGCGACGCAGCAGGCCAAGCAAAATAGAGCAGCTGTCACGAGTATGTAAGGCGAGACGATGTCACAGATGAGCAATGAACGCGCAGTCTCACACCAACGGCAGGCGAGAAGACATCGGTGGTAGGGATGTCCGTGGTGCGACCTGATTTAGGACGCACGATCAACGTGGACGCAGCACAGCATGGCTCGCATGGTTCCATACGAGCTAGCACGATTCCTGCGAGTACGCAGGCGTGGAAGGCCTTTGGTGGCGCAATGGTTCGCGGTTGATATAGCAGCAGTGGAGTATACCCAAACTCTGTTCCAGCTGGCCGTTGGGGAGCCGCTGCGAATTGTCCATAAGCATCGCCCGCTAATCCCAGAATGGCCTGCTCTGGGCGTAAGGCAGCAGATCCTCGCACGGAGCGGCAGAGTCAATGACGAGGATTCACCACAACAATCACGAAGGATCTCAGCCGTGTCGGTGTACGGCGTTTCCAGCAGTGCGTTCAAGGCGTCCTACAACATCATCTATGCGGCAAGTCGACGCAATCTCACATGCTCACCACAATGATGCGAATCTGCCGCTCCAAGATTTCCTGCTTGACGAGGGCAATACCATAATGTTCGTTGTTATCGTTTTATCGTTGCCAGCCTGCGTGTCTCGCCTGCCACAATGCCAGCCAGCCTCTGTACGACATCCCGAACGCTGTCTCACAATACCGGCAGGCCGATCATGGTCCCAGCGCACAGAAGCCCAGGCACTCGCATCGCATTGGTGCCACCTCCACAAGATGTGGAAACCTTCCCCTAGGTTGTAAGCACCCACAAGACTCCTTTTCGCAAACCCCTGGCGAGCTTGAGCACTGGAAGGCACCTCACTCGACCAACACCACAATTATCGAGCTTGAATTGCGCGACGAAAACCAGATGAGTATCATTTTGACGTTTGCAGAGACTCATGCATGTCTGCCGTTCTGTCAGCGTTGCCTAACCCAGTCATCGTAGATCTGGTACGCTCCGACAGGCCTCTCGAAGCCAACGCAGAACACCAACGTTGTGAATTCCCAGACGAACCAAACTTCTGCGAAACTCGCATCCATTGTTTTGTCCCACATGTAAAGTTACAATAAATCTATTCAAAGCGTCATCCGCCCGGTGCTCACATTTGAGATCCCCTTGCAGCTGCAGAGTGCCGTCTATTCCCTGCATGGATCTGCTTCCTTGCAGACCTGGGTCGCACCGAGACTTGGGACGATGAACTCATCACATCTTCGGACTTCCGCTCGCCCACTTTCGTCACGACCGCTGACAACGTTCCCGTTGCGAGAATTGCACAGTATGCTACCTTGCCGGCGATCTCTGCCACTCGTGTGATGGCAGATGCGATAATATATCTGCAGATGGGCTCTTGACAGATGTTGAAACGTCCGGAGTGCGCTGAAGATTACCCTGAGTCTGTGTCTTGGTGGGACGGGATGGAGTCCGAAGATGTATGTTTCTCTATTGCTTGGCCTTGCAAGGCGGCTGCGATGGTTCGAAGTTAGGCTCTGGCTTGTATATTGTCGCGGTTCTTCCGCTCGTCTGTGCAGTGTAGCTTGGTAGTACATTTCCACTACCGTGTCCGGGCTTCTAGTACCGACCTCCAGGCCTCTAACCGACTTCTATCTTCAGCCTTGTAAGCACGCACATGTGCACTGCCCTTGGATCATTGTGACAGTGTGCTGACGACGACCAACCCAGATCTTTACTGAGCAGCTCAGCCTTGACCACATCATACGACACGAACGCCGGCTATCAACCTAAACACACCTCATCTACAATCATGCCTCGTGCTTCAGAAGGCCAGCTCATGCCCAGTTCATGGCGATGGAAAGACCTCCGCGCGTGGTACAGTGACCACTTTAGCTCCAAGTCACCTTGGGGGAAGGTGTAAAACGACAGCTTCAAATCATTCACACATCGACATGGTCCTCACCAACATGAACTCGGACACCGAATAACGATTTTCAATGTTGTACACGATGCATTGAAGCAACGAAGCAAACGACGAGCGGAAAGTAAATCACTGCTTCTCGCTACCACAAGTGTACCAATCCTGCATCAACCTCGATGTGCCATCTTTGCAGTGCGAGTACTGCTCAGACATGACAACGATACATGGACCACAGCACATATATCACAGACGATACACCTATTGAAGGATGCAGAGCGGGTACGGATGGTGATGGTCGCGCATGAAGGGCATCGATTGGGCATTTTTCTTTATCTCTTTCCTTGGTCCTATTTCGATTTGTTTCGTATGTCTAATTTCTGAATGAACAAATGTACTTTCAACAGCATTTCATTAGTAATGGTCATACGATCTCTTATCGCCCAGCAATTGTACGACGAATGCGGGGGTGTCTTTCGCCCCGATTGTGACCTTTGCACTACATACGCCCTACGACAATACAGCAACACAACATCGTCGAGTCACCTCGTTCTGATTATAATATCCATTGATAATATCGCCTGCGGCACTGAACATCCTACCTTCTTACCCTTCTACCTGATCGCTGAACCGCATCCATCAAGATCTCTCCGTCAGAAAGACAATCATCAGGCATCCTCAACAACAACAACAATCATGGGTTCCACCGACTCCATCACCCACGCCTACGCCTCAGCAGAACAATCCTACATCTCCCTTAACCCAACTTCCCTCGCAATCTACAACTCCGCCATCGCCTGCCTCCCAGGCGGCAACACCCGCACAGTCCTCTACTACGCCCCCTTCCCCCTCTCCATCACCCACGCCCACGGAGCCCTACTCCACGACGCCGACAACCATGCCTACACCGACCTGCTAGGCGAATACACCGCCGGCCTCTACGGCCACTCCGAGCCCCTAATCACCGCCGCCATCAAATCAGCCGTCGACAGAGGCCTAAGTTTCGGTTCCCAGCACGAAGACGAAGTCCGGCTCGCAGAAGCAGTCAAAACCCGCTTTCCTGCTATTGACCTATTGCGCTTCACGAACTCCGGCACGGAAGCTACGCTCATGGCTCTTTCGGCTGCGAAAGTCTTCACTGGGCGCAAGAAGATTTTGGTTTTTAGTGGTGGGTACCATGGCGGGGCTTTTAGTTTCAAGGGTGGTGAGAGTAGTCCTGTTAACGCGCCGCATGAGTATTTGATCGCGAGGTATAATTCGCTGGAATCGGTGCGTGAGCTTGTTGAGCGTGCTGAGAATCGAGAAAATTTGGCTGCTGTTATCGTCGAGCCGATGATTGGGTCTGGAGGCGCTATTCCTGGCGATCACGCTTTCTTGGAGGGACTTAGGGAGATTGCAAACGAGCGAGGCGCCGTATTGATCTACGACGAAGTGATGACTTCTCGGTTGTACGGCGGCAGCGGAGTCCAATCGCAGATAGCAGAGAAGTACAGGCCCGATCTCACGACACTGGGGAAGTGGATTGGCGGCGGCATGTCGTTTGGTGCTTTCGGTGGAAAACAGCAGATCATGGAGCTGTTCGACCCGCGGAAGAAGGGTTTCCTCGCTCACGCTGGTACGTTCAACAATAATGTCCTCACCATGGCGGCTGGACGCGTAGGCATGGAGAAAGTATTCACGCCCGAGCGTGCGCAAAAACTACACGATCGTGGCGAGAAGCTACGCAGTGGTCTCCAAGCTGTCAGTGAGGACACCTTGATGAAGTGGACTGGCCTCGGATCCATCCTGAACGTCACATTCACTTCCACGCCTGTCGAAGCGATCAAGTCTCCCGAAGACTTTGGGAAGCCGCTGACTGAGCTCGGAGACCTGCTGCATCTATACCTGCTCGAGCGAGGCTTTTATATCGCGAGGCGTGGCTTCATTGCGCTTAGCCTGGCCTTAACAGATGATGATCTGGCAAAGTTTGTAGATGCCGTGCGTGACTTCCTGAAGCAGCACGAGCATTTGGTCGCTTCATAGTCCCCGTAGAACAGCGCGAAACCTCGCCAAAGACAGTGATGACGAGCTACAATAAATGAACGTTCCATCAATAGTGAGGTGCAGCTGGAGACAGAGACCACATAGTCACAGGGCGACACTCTGGTGCCTCTTCGCGTTTCACAATGATATCCTGCATTCTTCCAAACCCCAAAGACTACCAAGCTCTCGTTCAAGAGACGTATATACACTTTTGTTGTTCGGTTCGTCTCTACGCCGTCCATCAACACCCTCTTCGAGGCCTACTGCCAATCGCACCGCCACTTCTGCTGCTGCTCAATGAAAGGATTGTGTCGTTCAGTCGTATAACCTCCCCAAAATTCGCCAGAATGCATCGCAGTCGCAGATTCAAATAAAAAAGACAATCAACGCCGAGGATTCGAGGGCTGCGGCAGCTTGTACAATCTCCACTGCTAGCCCTCGTCCATAGCCCACCAAATGGCAGGTGTGCAAGTTACGCGCTCACGCTGGATTCCTCTGTAGACTTTGCTTCCCATCATCTGGCTTCTCCTACGTTGCCTTGCTGCTGTTGGTGGTGTGCTTCGTCTCCGTCGTGGTGCAGCGTCACGCTGTTGAATTCTTCAAAGGGATCTGCGATTTCTCCACCAGGGGTGGCCAGTCCAGAATCCAGTGGCACGCCCTTCATCTTGCTTGCGTTGATGCCGAAGCCCTTGTTTGCGCCACTGCTGTTGCCACCAATATCGACACTATGTGACTCCTTGACGTTGCGGAAGTTGAGAGTGTCGATGCCACGGCCCTGGTTGGGGATAATTGGCGGCTTGGAGTGACGCAGGAGAGCCCATGAGGTGCTGCGGAAGAAGGGATGGTTCTTCACATCTGAAGCTCCAGCGCGTGAGCCGAGACGGCGTAACTCATCCTTGATCAAAAGTTTGCGGATGAGAGACTTGCAAAGGCTAGTGATGTTTCTGTTAGCGCGGGCCATGCGTAGTGAAAGGGATATGAGAAACCTTACTTGGAAATGTTTGGTGATCCGTTTCCTTCTGGGAAGGGCACCTCGTCTCTCAAGATGTTCGCAAATGTCGCGTTCCTGTTCTTACCCTTGAAAGGCGTGGTTCCGAAAAGCATCTCGTAGATCAAGATACCTAATGTCCACCAATCGACTGCGCTTGTGTGTCCGCAACCCTTGATCACTTCGGGTGCAATGTATTCTTCAGTTCCGACGAACGAGTTTGTACGGAAGTTGTTGATGCAAGACTTGGTGTCGATCGTGGGCAAGTTGTTGTTGTTCGGGTTCGAGCTGATACCGCCAGATGACCGAGAGTTTGCGTACATCATTGTCGGCGCTCCGCCGGGGTCGGACTGCTTTGACAAATCGAAGTCAGAAAGCATGATGTGGCCGGACTGGTGGAGGAGAATATCTGTACGAAACTGTTAGTGAGGACCTCAGTCGGAGGCGCGCTGCAACGTGAACCTACTCTCTGGCTTCAAGTCGCGGTAAATGAAACCCATCAAATGCAGATATTCCAAAGCGGCCGTCACTTCGGCGGCGTAGAATCTTGCCGCATCTTCGTCCACGCATTTATTCGGTCTAGTCTGCAGGGCGCGGAAGAACTCGCCACCGCTGCAGTATTCCATACAGAGATATAGCGAGTCGTCTGACTGGAAGGAATGGTATAGAGTGACGATGAAGGGATGGTTGCTCGTGGCGAGAATTTCCTGTTCAGCGAGAGCTCTCTTGATCTTGTTTCGCTTGATCATTTCCTTTTTGGAGAGGACTAAAAGATGTCAGCAGAATTCGGGATGGTCGATTGTTTCCAATGAGCCTTACCTTTCATAGCGTACAGCCTGCTGCTCTTCTTTTCCCGCACCAGATACACCTTTCCAACATCACCCTTTCCGATGAGTTTTATCTTGTCGAAACTTGAAGGTCCAACCTCTACACTCCGCACCTTGATGCTGTTGCTACTGTACGTGCGGCGGAATGCGACATTCTCACGGATCTTGCCAGGGCTGGGTATGCCATCGATCCCGGGAATTGGGACCAGATCGCCTGGCATTGTCTCGACCATGGAGAGCGCACTGCTGTTTCCATGTACACCAAGACCGTTCATCTTTGGCTTCTCGAAATCTGCGGTAGGTGGCCGGCTGTCATCGCTTCCTCCGCTCTTCTTTTTGGATTTGCTGCTGAAGAGTCCTTGCGCATTGGGCGCACTTGCTACTCTTCGCAATTTCCTGGCCAATTCTTCCTTTCCAGTGACAGCGGCTGGGGCTCCTAGGTTGGAATCGCCTGTCTTGTGTGGGTTGTTGGGCGTATCGGGCGGCGAAGGCGGGACGCTGCTATCGTTGTGATGTCGTAATGCCGGCGGGCCCTGGTGTTGGAAATAAGGATTCGCTTGTGCAGTCGGGCTCATGCTATCGTCCAGTGGGTTGCCCTCCGAGGCGACAGTGGTACTCCTGCCGCGAGTGAGGTGTGGGATAAACCTGCTGTGCCGCAAGCTGCTCTTGTTGTGCTGCGACTGCGGGGTGCTAGTGCCATCGTGGCCTCGCTCAATGCTTGCGGTCTCGGAGTTGGCGGTGCTGGCGTCCCTTGACAGACTGTTGATGCGGAAGAAGTTCTTGATCTTCTGGCCGGCGGTGTTGTTGGCTTTGGGATTGGGGCTCAATGCCTGGCCAGAGAAGCTGCGCTGCTTCTCGCTGGAGTGCGGCATGCTGGCGTCGTGGGTGGCCGTGAGGCCCGTCATGGGCAGCGTTCGGCGGGGTTAGTAGGTATGGTTTGTGTTGCTGAGTAATGCCCGAAGGCGGCGTAGAGACAGTCGTGGACGATGTTGCTGGCAGCGGGCGGCGACGTGGGCGATGCTCAATAATCAGAGCCGCGGGCTATGGCTGAGCGATTGCAGGCAAGTTCGGGGTTGGCCTGGCCGCTCAGAGCAGCGATGTCATCGCTTCCAAACACACTTTCCGCGGGCGAGGCAGGGTACACTGGGCGGTGCAGCGGTGGCGAGGGCGGAGATGCTATAATTGGCGGTGGTGAGGGCGGTGGTGGAAAATAGAGGACGAGATGGTCTCAGGCGTGAAGGGAAACGATCGGGCAGGTGGTTGGTAATGATGGGCGAGGGCTTCTGCTCGCTCGCTCGCTTGCTGAGGCCGTGTGCCGGCAGCTGCTCGTGCTGGTCTAGTATCGACGTCCCCGTCCCCACTTACGCGCGCCCGCACCAAGTAACCCTCGACGGTAACTCCAAGCTCTATCAAGTCTCGACCCAGACCGCTTCACGTGCTATCCCCTAGCTTGCCTTTCACTTGTCTGTCCATACCCTGCTATATCTCAGACTATATCCCTCTTCACTTGTTTCGCTGTCCTGTACAGCGGCACAGACTAAGTCTGGGCATCGGCAGTGCTTCAATTGTGCCTTACGTGAGCAACACTGCCATAGACCGCCGCGCCACGATAGCATAAGCAAGGTTTGCGTCCTGCATGGAAGAGCGTCTTGTCACGTTTCTCAGGCGTTCAGAGTTCGAGCACGTGCTTCACTTATTACGAACTCCTGAGAATAACGAGAACTTGAACGCTATATCAGCGTTCGGCTGCTTTATTTATGTGAAACAAGTCTGTCATGCATAGTATATCGCCCCGCAGGAGACATAAAATGTGGTATTCCCGATTGGAGGTACTTGCGGATTTAATCGATCAACGCATATATCAAGCACCTGCGGAATACCCATGTTTGTCAGGCGGGCAACATTTATCAAAATTATATTCCGTGTTCATGACATACATTAATGAGAAGAGTGGCGGTTTCCCAGCCCTTGACATGCGGTAAACACGGCGACAAAATCAGATCGTCCAGACCTTCAAGCTGTTGTCGGGAGGAGTCGTATTGTCATCTTCATCGTCGAAACGTCTTTGGCCAGAGGAAGTAGCCATGACAGCACCACCAGGGTGCCAAACAGTGCTTGTCACAGAATCACCATGCATTCCCTCCAACTCACCGTCCGGCTGCTGCACACCCTCATACAACCCAGGATTGTGCCACATGCGTACCACGCCGTCCACACCTCCAGCCCAAACCTCCAGGCCCGACTGGGTTGGCACGGTCGAAATACCCAGCCGCTGTGTCGTGAGAGCTTTGCGACCAGATAGCCAGGCAAGGCGTTCGAGCCTATTGCGAACATCGTACACATGAATGCCGTCGCTTTGTCTCTCGCCAACTAGGAGATAAGTACCGTCGGGCGTCCATGCGAGAGATGTGATGCCAGTGCCACTGTATGTCGAAGCTTCTGGGTCCCCATATTCAGGTGCCACCGAGAAAGCAGTTTCGCAAGAGCCGTGTCCTGAGGATGAGAAGATGCCAACTGTGCGATTCGCGCTGCCTGCCGCGAGAAACCCATCATTGGAAATGTCAAGAGACATGATCAGGCCACCATCACGCATACTGGTCGCTGCCTTCTTTGGATCCTTAGGTTTTGTGATGTGCTTGGCGATAGGACCTTCGCTTATGCGTGACGTGTCGAAGATGGAGACAGCGCCGTGTGAACCTGCAACGAAGTGGCTTCCGTCTGCGTGGAATGCTAGACTATTGGGAGAGATGTAGGCTTCTGTCTTCGTATGGATGTATGGGTACGTCGCATGTGTAAAAGACGAGTCCATAGCATTGGTCAAGCGGAGTGGCTGATCCACGGGTGCAGATAGCACAAGTGTTGTTGAGAGATCATGTAAGCTGAAGCCTGGGTATAATGCGTAGCTCTGCACATTAGTGGGCGATGTAAGCACTGAGTGAGGAGCAAGGTGATGCGGATGTTTGCTCTCATCCAGAAGATCTTGAGGGAGTACAAATGTGCGAAGACAGCCATCATTGTTGTGGGTCACAATGGTCGTTCCATCTGGACTGAACTGTGCCTCCTTGAAGAAATTGTTCGTATACTTGCAGCTTGCGTCTTCTTGCGACGAGTTGTGATTTATTGTGCCATCAGAGAACGTTGACCCAGTACTGCCTATGCACAAAGGTGTCAATTCTGATGGCCCGCCGTTGCCTGTCGACTCATGCTGATCTGATGGAGACGGTATCATGTGTTCAGCCATGGACGCTTGTATAGCGAAGTGGCGACAGCGAGCAGCAAGGCGCAATATAAGGTGAAGTGAGGTGGGTTCGGTGTAACTACCAAGTTAGCTTGGCTAGAAGATGGTAGAAGAAAGCTGCTCTCCAATCTCCAGCCTCGGAAGCTCAAGCTGGTCTGAGCGGCATCGCGGCCTTCGAGACTTGCTGTAAGAAATTCCGCGGGTTAAGGAGTTCCATCATTCGATACATCTCCATCTCGCCTATACCAATCCAATAATAATCCACCCAATCTCCATCACTCACTCCCCAACACATCCGCAATCATGGTACGCCATCACAGTCCCGCATCGATCCCCAACCTCTAGGCTAACAACAATGCTTTCCACCAGTCCCTCCTCAAGAACATCAAGTCCCTCGCACCTCTCCTCGACCGCGTCCTCGTGCAGCGCATGAAGGCCGAGACCAAGACCTCCACCGGCATCTTCCTCCCCGACAGCGCCGTCAAGGAGCTCAACGAGGGCAAGGTCCTCGCCGTCGGCCCCGGCCTCCACGACAAGGATGGCAAGCGCATTCCCCTCGGCGTCCAGGCCGGCGACAAGGTCCTGATTCCCCAGTTCGGCGGCAGCCCCATCAAGGTCGGCGAGGAGGAGTACACACTGTTCAGGGACCACGAGTACGTTTGCGCGCAGCAGCCATCACCAAACCATTGGATCTCGATGGGAAAAGCTGACACATCCATCGCAGGCTCCTGGCCAAGATCAACGAGTAAAGATGGCGGAAGAAAGAATTGTACGATATCAAAAGAAACGCGATGTTATACTAGGCATAATCTCAGGCGCGCAGTCGGCAGGCAGGGGAATTCAATTTTTCGAAGGGTACACCGCAAAAGAAGACGCTTGTCCTGTAACATTTTACCCCAATTGTACTTAACAATATTTTTTGTATACACCTTCCTCCTTTCGACGACGCATCAGACGAGAATCGCTAGGCCATCAATGTATAAGGTAGTGTGCTACTGCAGGCCGAGGAGCACTTGCGCTGGAGCTGCCATCAGGGAAGAAGCAGGCAGACAACAGGCCACTGAGAAGTGCACTTGCCAAATCTCGTCCCGCATTGCAACCATTGAAGCTCTCAGCGCGCCCTGATGAATATCTACTTGCTCAGTAACTCATTCTTGACCAGGCGGATCCGTGAACAAACCACAAATTGCGCATCACTAGAAGATACGAATCGATCACCCACAACCAGATTGCCCGGATCATGTCTAACTTCTTTCCGGCTCTCCTATTCCTCTCATTCTCAGCATACTACATGCACTCAATGTACACCAAACACGCCGCCATCATCCTCTACCTCCTAGTAACAAACGTCGCCGAGCCTTTCCGCACATTCGCACGTTACATCAAGCTCGATACCTTCACGCACACCTGCTGGGTGAGCGTTATCCTCTGCTGGCTACTTGATCAATACGACTTCGGCGCGGCGTCCCTCTTCGTGTTCTTTTGCTGGGGGCTTGCAGTGTTCAAGCTGATTGAGTACCTGGATCCCGAAGCCACGCAGAATAACGACTTTATCTACTTTGGTCTGCTTCCTATCTTGTTGACGCTGTATCATGAGTCGAGGGGGCTGCTTGTTCGTTGGGTTGGGTGAGTTGGGTGTTGCGCGAGTTCGCCGGAGCGATGCACTTCGTACGTCTCGATTTCCTGATCGTGCAGGATCGCTGTGCGTCTTGTGGTCTTGCGGTTGGGAACTCCTGCTTGCAGATGAAGCGACGCTGTGCGAGGGATGTATGCGGATGGTAGAACTATGGCGGAACCTCCATCAACAACCCCACGATTACTTCGACGGCTCTCTCGGCTTTCGCAATCTTGACCAAGCGTGAGGATTTCTTCTAGCGAATGCAATCAGCCAGTGTCCGACTTGTACTGACATCAGAAATTCCAGTCGTTCAGGGTTGGTCAGTGCCCTGGCAAGAGCACGTGGCGACATTGTTGAGGAACTAGAGGTAGTCCACAAGGTTCGATTGCTCAGATGTACATGCTTCAAAAGACAGTATTGGTCCTTGCACAAATCTATGATTGCTCAGATGGTCTGGCTATATTCTTTGGCCACACCTTCTTGATCAGGCCTATGGATTTGGCGGTGAACGCATTTCATGGCTTCATCCTTCGATGTGGCAGGATTGCATAACAACTTGATTGTCTTCTTTGATTTGCATGCCAAGGGGACGCGCATCCAGAAGTGAGAGGGTGCCTGATTGATGCTGCAAGCTGGCTGCCGGACCGCGAATGCAGCTTGTTCGTCATTCACTCGCAGGTCTGGCCCAATGTCGGGTGCATATATTTCCATCGGCTGTCCCGATCACGAACAATGTCCTTTGAATTTCACTTAAGCTTTGCACTATCTCGTGGCATTTGAGCCGATGATATCCTTATGCTATATTGTGCATCGGTTTTTGCGCCTTTATCTGCGGCACACTTCTGTCCAGGATCGTCCGTATTCGAGGACTAAGTTTTCGAATCGCTGTAGAGTGTAGACTACAGTATCAGCGTAGGACTGATGCTGATGGTTACACACGATCACACGACTCAGCCTCTATTCGTGCTGTCAATGCACCAAGACCCGAACCATCGGATGGCGTATCTATCTATCGCTTATCAGCATCGGAAGGCTATACGGTAAATAATGCACGCTCGGAACGCTATCGCCTCTTTATCTCTACAATCACACACCCTGGTCCCGCACCAAGCACAATGACCAAGGTTTCATCCTCAAGCAGGCTAAGGTCTAGATCGACACCTCTTAGCGCGTACCTTAAGACACCGAAAAGGCGGGCAGTCATCCGGGGTATGATGGGGCGTTGTGTCAACGGCTCTGAACTTACACTCCTCCGCTGCAGCAAACGGTTGATCGTTACGTATGTTCGCAGATTGAAGGTGAGGCACGTGTTGTGAAGGCCCGAGCGAGTGCTACGCTGATTGCTACTACATAAAGGCTTAGATGGCTCCGCCGTTGGGTGTCGTGGTCTGTTATAAAGCTCGAGCTTGTTCGTTCCGTTAGTCGGTTCACCCTTTGTTTGCCGACATCTCCTTGCCTTCGATCAATTTCTTGTCACAATGGCGGAATACAAAGACGATAAGTGGCTGCACCACCTTTCTCAGACGCAGACGCAACAAGAGGGTGAAATCGTAGAGCGCCGCTTCAGCGCAAGTGGCAGACGCATCAGTATCACTGATGCCGTCTTTGGTGATATCCAAGAGGGTGGACCCAATGTGAGTCGCATGGCGAAGCCGGGTGTGGTGCGATACATGGCATGCTGACAAGTGATTTTTGATAGTACCGAGATGCAAGTCACAATCCCTACTGCCCGTTATGCACCAATCCTTACACCGAACGTAGGTCGGATGGATGGGAACGTCAATTCTCATGATGAAAACACAAATTGGACTCGGCGTGCTCTCGATCCCGTTGGTCTTTGATACTTTGGGAATGATACCAGGCATTATCATTCTGCTGGCAATCGCTATCATCACAACCTGGGTATGTGGATACAGGAACGCTGTATACATCTTCCAGCCATACTAACGCTGCTCCTTTAAAAAGTCCGATTACATCGTTGGTGTGTTCAAGCTCAATCACCCGGAAGTGTACGGTATCGACGATGTCGGAAAGATGATCTTCGGCAAGCCTGGACAGATCATTTTGTGAGTCTCGCTTGATCTCAGCAGCTTGGACTGGTTCTAATATTTTGACAGCGGAACCGCCTTCGTTCTCTACTGGATCTTTGTAGCCGGAGCCGGTATGCTAGGTATATCGATCGCACTGAACTCCCTCTCAACCCATGGGACATGCACGGCCGTCTTCGTCGCAGTCGCTGCTATCGCAGGCTTCGCTCTCGCCAGTATTCAAACACTTGGAAAAATTAGCTGGCTCGCATGGGTCGGACTCGCAGGCATTCTCTCTGCAATCTTCACCCTCACAGTCGCGGTTGGTGTTCAGGACCGCCCTGCTGCAGCCCCGAAAGATGGTCCCTTCGTGAGCGATTACCATATAGTCAACAACTCCGGCTTCTCGGCATCGATCTCGGCTTGCTCTTCACTGGTGTTTGCATTCGCTGGAACTCCCGCCGTAAGTTGGTATCTCTGCGATTACTGATTCTGTGCTGACTGTCGATAGTTCTTTTCCATCGTCTCGGAAATGCGTGACCCTCGAAAGTATACTCGGTCCCTGATCGTCTGTCAGTCCACCGTCACGATTACTTATATCGTGATTGGTATCGTGGTATATTACTTCTGTGGCTCATTTGTAGCTTCACCGGCTCTAGGATCCGCTGGTGTGACCATGAAGAAAATCTGCTATGGCCTGGCACTACCTGGACTTCTGGTCACTGTGACCATCGTTTCGCATGTAAGTTTTCCGTGCATAACATATACCATGACATGGCAGGACTGACATTCTGTAGCTACCTGCGAAATACATCTTTATTCGACTTTTGCGAGGTTCCCAACATTTGACGAACAACTCTTTCACCCACTGGGCCATCTGGCTCAGCTGCACCGGTGGGTGCATTCTATCTTCTTATGTTATTGCGAGCGCAATCCCAGTCTTTGGAGGTCTTGTATCCCTCATTGGAGCTCTCTTGGGAACTCTCATGTCCTTCCAGCCAATGGGTTTCATGTGGTTGTACGACAACTGGAGCCGCCCGGAGAAGGGCATCAAGTGGCAGCTGATGGTGGCCTGGAGCGTCTTCGTCATTGTCATTGGTACTTTCCTCATGATAGGGGGCACATATGGTAGTGTTGTGGAGATCATGTCAGCGTACAAGGAGTCTGGAGGGTCCGCTGCGTGGTCGTGCGCAGACAACTCGAACTCGGTGGCTGCTGGCTAGGTAAGAGTGTTTGAGGTTGAAGAAATGGCGTTCTCTGAAGAGCTGCACTAGATGTAGATGTAGAATCTCTAGTAGAACTACTGGAGTCGAATGTACAGGCTCATTGCAATGATAAAATTATGCACCGAAGCTGTTGATCCTCCAGTGAGAAGGGCCTCGTTGACAGGCATCAACAAAGCAAGCATCAAGACTTGATCACCACCGCGTGAGATTCTTTACAGCGATTAACACGATAGGTACCAAGCTAGCACTATTATGCTTGTTTTTGTTTCTCCGGGCGCTCGGGTGCTGCCTTGATGGTGACCGTCATTATGTCGTGCACACGTATGCCAAGCTGTGTACAGAGTTGCATAGAGTGATGTGTCGCCAACGCCTTCCTCATGCATGATCCCGAGCAACGCAAAAGAAGCAACTTGACCAGGGGAGCCTTGGACCGGATGAGGACATCATTATCCGTGTGACATTCGATGCACAGAGTTTGACTCCGCCTGGGGTTTGCGGAGACAGAGTTTCGTTTGGCGTGCGGCGCAGCACGGCCCATCGCTAGACAAGTGGAGCCTTCTGCCATGTTGCAAGCCATCTCGATTACCTCTCTCAAACCGCAAGCCTGTACTCAACATACCGACATGGGAGTTTAGACATGCCCGGAAAAGGGCCGAACAGGGCATTCACGCCACCAGCCTCTTCATGTGATGGGTTTACGCAGATAAATAGGTCCGCTCGTCGTAGCCCCTGCGCTGCTGCACTCTCAAGCTGCCAGGAAGGCTCCACAGTGTTTAGGGGAAGTGATATCTGCCGACCAAAGATCATGATGTGTAGGTAAAGAAGAATCCGGACAGTTTGGCAGATGTCGGATCCTGAACCGGTGATAGACAATGTTGTGCAAGTATATCAGCATGCATTTGCCGCTCGGAACCGCATCCGATATTATCTGATAAGCTGACTGACACATCCGAGCTGACGAACGGAATGGCCTTAAGTCGACCATCAACGCGCTCGGAAGCCACATGGTTGTGTGTGACTTCCGAAATATCTGCATGATGAGTTGAATGACTTCCTAATTGCTGATGTTGATGTCGACACGGCATACGCACTAAACCTACTATCCCCTTGCCAGAATCATGAGTGCTCGTACGTCCATGTCGAGCTCAGTCGCCACAGAAGCTACTTTACCAGACACAAGATGGAAGAACGTGGCAGCAAGGATATCAATCGATACTGTGACAGCTATGACTGCCGCAGTGACCGTGTCTCCCCTTGTGGCAACAGTGGACAAGTGAGTTGATATCATCAACCGCCACAAAACGCACCGATACTGACATGGACATCATAAGAGCTGTCGTAGAGAGTGCCACAAGGCATGAGCCCCTGCTCAAGGCAATGCGATCTTCCTTCCTGTCAATAATGGGGCGGCCTTGTCAGTTCTTCACCAACCCAGCATTTCGACCAATGCTGTTGTTGTACGGTGGAACCTATCTCGCCGCGAATGCTTCCGACACGTTCCACTCAGTTGCAGAAAATCTCCCGGCACAGCACACAGAAAGCAACGTAACAAAACTTTGTGCCGTCACAGCCGTCAACCTGGGCTTATCACTATACAAAGATGCCCAGTTCGCGAAGAACTTTGGGCCCCCTTCTGCGCTCGCGATCCCGCTGATCAGCTACATCCCTTTCGTCATTCGAGACTGTATCACACTATCAGCGTCGTTCTATGTACCGACGAAATTGGCGCCTTCGCTGCCTGAAGCATGGGATCGACACATGAGTCGAACTAACCTGGCGCAGTTGACAGCACCTGCATTGAGTCAATGGGTCGCTACGCCTTTGCATCTCCTGGCACTAGATCTGCACGCCCGTCGTGCCCGTCTACCCGCAGCGGATCGAGTAAGTACTGTGGCTCGACTATGGCCATCTTCCTCGACTGCCCGAATGTGCAGGGTCATCCCAGCGTATGGCTTCGGCGCTGTGGTGAATAACAAAATGCGAGCGTACTTGATGAAGCATCTTGGTTGATCATACGGGTTGCTTACCCTTTTCGTTCTACTTTTGTGCCTGAGACGCCGCCTGCCTGCTGCTTCTCTTGCCACTTCCTCTGCTCGGCCAGCATCTCATCTTCCTCGGCATCTCCGGTCGATACGCCGCCAGTAGCAGTGGCTTTCTCCGCCGCGCGTTCTACAGCAGCACTGCTCGGCGTCTCGGTAGCCAGCTTCGCTTCTTCTTCCCAAGCCTTCTTCTCAAGTGCGTCGTACTCCTCTCTTCGATCAATCCACCGCTCCTGCACATCTCGAACCTCCATCTTTCCAGCCCAGTGATCACTCATCGCTTGTGCCCAAACGCTAGCTTCATCGTCGAGAGTGCGTCCAGTCTCATCTGTGCCGCGTGCGCCCGCAAGTACCCACCCATTGGCTCTGTCGATCGCGCGAACGAAGCTGGCCATACTGGCGCGGTCTTCTACTGCAAGCGTCTCAAATCCAACGAGACCAAAATCTTCGACCAGTTGAATCAGGGCATCGTTTAGCTTGTCGAATTTGGCGTTTGCGCTGGGGCCCTGTTCCATTGCAAGTGCTGGTATGAGGTAGTTCAGATCTTGAACTTCGGTGTAGAAATCGAGGTTGAAGGGCAGGTCGTCGCCACCGACTGCTTTGAGGTTGTCGAGCTTTGTCAACACGTTGACTGGAATTTGTTAGCAAAGTAGAGCTGGAGATATAGTATGAATCACATACCAATTGGGTATGGCAGATGCAGCATGCCTCTGACACAGAGGATCAGACTGCTCAAGTACAGTGATGGTCGAGTTACAACTACTGAATCCAGACATTGTATGATTGTGATCTACTAGAATTGTCAGCAAATATCAAAGTAAAGAATGGAGCACTTTTAATTACCCTATAGCCAAGTTTCTCAAGCCGTTGCAAGATGCGAGGTAGTGCCATGTGATGTGTAGTTAGTTCAGGCTGGCCTGGAGGATCTAACACAATTGTGTCCTCTGTATCGAGTCAGTGGGAGGCCCTAGTAGTCTTCAAGCTTTCAAGAGCTTACCGCATTGCTCCAGCTGTTGTTCTAGCCAGTCGAAGTTTGTCTCGACCTCTTCCATAGCCCACAACACACCGCCATTGGGACCGAGTTGCTCACGCTCCATGACCTCATCGACGTCGACTAATTCTCTGACGTCGAATGCGGCCTCATCTTGGTAAGGTATGTTGTCGTTTGCAGGGTCGAGGTTTGCCACGCTGCATGGTCTGTTGATCGCATTCATGAACTGGCAGATAAATCAGCGGATACAACTCTGCTTTACACTGGACTATACATACCTGCTTTAGACCGTTACATAATGTGCTCTTTCCACTGCCTGGTGGGCCCACAGGCATGAGAATCACACGCATCTTGCTTGGAGTGAAGTGAAGGCTTCGTGATAGTCGTTGAGTCACGTCGCAGCGTGAAATTATTGTTTTGCGCAACCTTTGATCGAAATATTCCTGCTAGTTGCTCCGAGCTAATCACCCGGTCCAGACTGGGTGTAATTTTGATGCGATGATGTTTTGTTGTTCGCCTTCAATTGGTTTCTGTAGCCTTCTTCGGCAAGCCTTCATCAGTCGCCCTAAGGCAGCAATTCTTGCTGCGACTTCTGTCACCTGCCCGTCCCACGACTTGACTTTTCAATGCTCGCGCCTTCACAACAACGAGATCTCAATGCGACAGGAACAGTAAACAGTAAACCAAATCATCAAACTCTACGGAAACGATCGCAAACATGAGCGCACAATACGAGCTCGACTCCCCGCCCTCCGACGCAATCTCGAGCCTCCAATTCTCCATAGAAGGCACCAAGCTCCTCGTCGGATCATGGGACCAGACACTATCAGTCTACCAGCGCAGTGAAGACGGCTCAGCGCCTTTCATACTGGAGAGGAGGGTGCAATGTCGCGCGCCTGTACTGGATGTCTGCTGGGGTGCCGACGAATCGGTCGTATACTTCGTTGGTCTGGATCACGACGTGCGACGAGTGGATCTTAGCAACGACGAGAACGAGCAGACAGTGCTCAGCACACACGAGAAACCGAGCAACAAAGTGGCATTCAACCGAAAACATGGTCTTCTGCTGAGCACCGGCTGGGATGACGTCCTCCACGTACACAACATCGCGATCGCTGAAGGGAGGTCTTTGGTACGCGTGCGTCTGGCCTCGAAGCCATTCGCTATGTCTTTGACAGAAGACCGCGCCATAATCGCCATGGCTGAAAGAAAGATGTCGGTCTACGATCTGCTCGCCCTGAAGACGATTACAGAGCAGACATCAGACTCCCGTGGCGAGCTTGGAGAGGTCAAAGTACACGATATCACGCCCTGGCAAACGCGCGAAAGCAATCTCAAATTCATGACAAGAGCAGTTGCCGCTATGCCAGATGGCACAGGCTTCGCAACAAGCAGTATCGAGGGTCGTGTTGCGGTGGAATGGTTCGAAGCAGAAAAAGCAGCAGACACCTACGCCTTCAAATGCCACAGACAAACAGCTATGCAGCCCGAAGAAGATGGCACGGAGGTCGAGGTGGATCTCGTCTACCCTGTCAATGCACTGGCGTTCAACAAGGTACATGGTACCTTTGCGACTGGTGGTGGCGACGGCGTCATTGCTTTCTGGGACGCGAAGACCAAGAGGCGTGTCAGACAGTACCACAAGCTGGCATCCTCAGTCGCGGCTCTAGACTTCTCTGCCGATGGCAAGTATCTGGCCATTGGTGTCAGCCCTGGATTCGAGGATGGTAGCGAAGACAGCGAGACCGACCAGTCTATGGTCAAGGTGGTTGTGAGGGCACTTTCCGAGAATGAAGCCAAGGGCAAGGCGGCAAAATGAAGTCGGGCAGATAAGCACTGAGGCCATCTGGCACGACTACGTTTCACACGACATGTTTATTGGAGCATGGCGATTTGACAATTAGCGCGGCGTTATCATGACTACGAAACGAATCAAATGTATGTATACACTTCTCACTCGAAAGTCCGCATCTGTATCTACGGGTTCCTGGGTTTAAGCCATTGTGAATAAATTTCGAAAAGCGATTAAATGCCACTGAGACACTAATGAAGAGTATGTGCAGATACTCCAGTGGTGCCTAATACTAAAGACTTCACGAATACATGCATGACGACGCTCGTTATCAGTGAGAAGTCGGGCGCGCACTTTAAAACACTTGCAGTACTTTTCTGATTCGCGATTCCTGGAACGATTCACTCCCGTGATCTTGCATCGTTGATCGGTGTCGCTTAGCGAACCCAGTGGGTTCGCATGCTTCTCATAAAGGACGTTTCCGGCGAATCCACACCAAAAGTCGGTACGACGTCTTTGTTACATCCGGTCAAACATCTTGGCCAACATGTTCAAGCAACATGACAAAGACAAGACGTCACGTCCATCGCAGCTATGGCGTTGCGCCACCGCAAACGTGGGCCTTTGACGAGTGGTGCTGACAACACAACTGTCAGTCTATCTGTCGTTCCTAGTTTGCTCAAACGTGCTTATCTTGTGTAACAGCAAGCATTTCGCCCATCATGCAGCTGTTGACCGTCTTATGTGGTGCCTTGGCTACTGCAGCCATTGGCACTTCAGCTTCACCTATTCGACAGAACCAGCATGTTGCAGCAAAACACCCCCCTCAAGTTCTCAAGGACACTAAGAACGCACCGCACGCTCCTCATGAAGAGTTCCATCCAGTTTCTCCTCCGCCAAAAGTAGCATCGCCTCGCTCGGATCGCGATGCCGAATCCTCCATGAGTGGTAACATCGACCGCAGGTTTGATACAATATTACCACCGCCAAAAGTGCTGCCACCGCGCTCAGATGATGGAGAGTTCTCGATGAGTGGCGTGTTGCTGCCTCGCAAAATTGCTTGGCCGAAGGATGGCAAACTTCCAATTGTCCATGCTCGCAAAGATGGCTTCGTGACGATCTCGCCGCCCCCCAAGACCGCTGCAGACGATGCAGCCATCAGCGCTCGCAACACAACATTCGATCACATCGATGTCGTCTCGCCGCCTCCGAAGACTCGACCTTCTGACACAAAGCTTGACCGTCGCGCAAACATCTGGACAAGCGGATTCATCGGCAATGTCATCAACAAGTGGACCGGCAAAAGCCCGACTACTCCCACAAGCTCTGGATCAGGTTCTAGTTCTGGTGGCTTGACCCCATACCAACAAAACGGTCCCTCCAAATATGGAAATGCCGAGATGGAGACTTTGCCAAAGTAATATGGCGGTGGTAGTCAGACTCCCAGTCGTAGAAGATGGTTCTTGCCCGAGGTGAACTTGAACACGCTGTAGTCTGCGGTCGTGCATGGCAGAGTTGTCTTTTCACATGGGAAGCGCATCTTGCCGTTGATGAGGTTACTGCTAGTCAGAGGGTTGATTGGTCCTCCTTCCGAGACTGGTCTCATCAGGCCGCGAATGTTGGTCATGTAGTCGTTGCGGTACCAATCGCTCAGCATCACGGGTCCAAGGTCGATGTCGTAAGCTTTGTTGGTAGGCCCGTAGATGACCATGGGACCGACTGCACCTCCCGCGTATTGAGCGGAGTAGTGGGTGTGATACCTAAATCTTCTGTTTGGAAAACGAAGCTCAGGAGGAAACATTGTGGACTTACCATGCGCTTCCATAAATCTCAGCTCCGAATTCATATGTCATAGTATCGTTCGGAGCAATTGGGCATTGTGTAACACCTGGGACGCCATCCATCTGATTCATACCCGTCTGAAGGAAGCCATGCCAGTGCATAGACGTCCCTTCGTCTTGTAGCTTGTCGATGACTTTGACTCGGATCATATCTCCGTAGTTTGCTTCGATGAGTGGTCCTGGGAACTGTCCGTTGACGCAAACGGCCTTCTTGGTTGAACCGACGATCGACCAAGCTACCAGGTCATACAATGGGACGCCAATAACCCTGGTGTCTGGTACGTATCTTGCCCTCCGCCACACGATTCAATTCACAAGCAATTCTGACAACATTCGAAGGCCACTTCACTGCCATTTCTCCTGTCACTCATCCCTCGGCCTCGCCATCAACGTGCTGAAGACACCGAGTGTCATTTCCAAAGCCATGGGACTGACGGCAAGCGGGCCCATGTCGCAGACGTGTCGTGCCTGGAATGCTTTCGCAAAGACGCAAATGTCGCTTTTGACGGGTATTGATTCGGGAATGTAGATGTTTCGGCTTGCTATTTCCATTGCGTTGGCCATTGGTACAGTTCACTCAATCAAGACCTTCTACTTTGCTCTCCAAACGCTGCTCGACTTAACACGCTGCCGAACAGGCACTTCATTGGCAGATGCAGCAGCCTAACAAATTACTTGACTCAATAATACTTGCGCAATTCACCTTTACACGCACACGATTGACTTGACTGTGCCACTTTGAAGAGACACCATGTACAAGCTCCCAGATAAGAAATTGAAAAACATGGTCTTGCTAAAAGTACATTCGAAAAAGCCATTATCTACCCCATCACTTGCTCGCTAACAAAGCTAATTATATCAGAACAGCAAACCGCACACGTCTACAACGCTGCGATTCCCTTCCTCAGCACCTCCAAACTGTTCTCCGTGATCTTCGATCCTTCATCATCGTCATTGCCATCGCCGCTCTTCAACAGCCAGCTGATATCGCTCAGCATGCCAAGCGGCAGCCAAGTGCTCTCCTTCGCGCGTTCCAGACTCTCCTTGATGCGACCAGTGTGCTCCCAGCTCTTCGCGGCCTCCTCGGCCCTGGTGATGACCTTGTCCGGAATGCCACACATGGCCGCACAATGCATGCCGTAGCTGCCCTCAGCGACACCAGGCTCGAGTTTGTATAAGAAAGTGACTTCCCGGACTTCAGGTTCAACACGCACGGCCATGCGCTTTGTGGCGACCTCCGGATGGTGCATGAACTCGGTCGCGAGCGAGTGGTAGTGTGTGGCAAAGTAGCCCAGTGCGCCAATGTGAGTGGCGACGTGATGTAGGACTGCTTGCGCGACAGCGACACCGTCGAAGCTGCTTGTGCCACGGCCTAGCTCGTCAAGGATTACAAGCGAGCGTGGTGTGGCTTCCGAGAGAATCTTCTTCGTCTCGGACAGCTCAACCATGAAGGTACTCTGCCCAGCAAAGATGTTGTCGTGAGCACCGAGGCGCGACATGATGCGATCCACTGGTGTCATGCGTGCCGCTTCGCAAGGCACGTAGCAGCCAACTTGGGCGAGAATGACCGCGACGCAAGTCATGCGCAATATGGTACTTTTACCGGCAGCGTTGGCACCCGTAAGCAGGTCCATGGAAGGCGAGTCGCCTCCGAGCACAATGTTGTTCGGAATGAAAGTTGTGGTAGTCTCGATACACGGATGGCGGAGCTCCGTGAATTCCAGCACGCTGCGAGCGTTCTCGTCCTCGACGAACTCTGGTCTGCAGGACGGCACACCAAGTGCCGTAGATGCTTTGGCTAGTGAGATCAGACAATCGAGTTGTGCGATAATCTTCACAGCAGCCAGCCACACAGCATAGTCGGTGTCGAAGCGTGCGAAAAAGCGACCTGAAAGTTGCTTCACAGTCTGAGCGTGCATCTCATGTGCCTCTTTGAGGTCCTGAACCAGTCCCTCGAGCTCAGGCGAGTACCAGCGCTTGCACTGTTTGGTGGCCGACACTTGCTTCCAATTCTTGGGGATGGTACCCTTGACCTTGATCGGCACCTCGAGCTGGTAGATTTCTTTTCCGTTGTCAGTATATTTAATCGCGGAAGAACCAAGCTCTTTGCGATACTGGTTGAGCAGCTTGTCCATAGACTTCAGGATGTTGTCGATACGTTCTTGACTTTCGTCGAAGTCTTCTTCCACACCCGGCTGCGGGATGAACAGGCCTTCTTCCTTGGCCTTCGTTCTGTCGAAAGCATCGGCCCAATGGTGTAGAGCACCTGCCAGATCTGGCATTGCAGAGATGAGCTGTCCCAAAACGCCTTCGCCCGAGCCGAATGACCCGAGCATGGACATGGTGTACTCGATTTGCTCAAAGCCTTCAAGAATCTTGACAAAGTCCTGCGGCTTACATCGGCCGGCATGTACACGAGAGATGAGACGCTCAAGATCGGGTAACCGTGCTAGTGATGCCGTGAAACGGTCCATGATCGTACCGTCGGCGTTCAAGGCATCAATTGCATCGAAGCGTTGATTGATCTTCTTCGGATCAGCGAGCGGGTGACAGACCCACTGACGAAGCATGCGCTTGCCAAATGGACTGATGCAACGATTGAGCATAGTGAACAAGGTGCCATCAGTGCTGCCATCAAAGGTGTTCGCGAAGATCTCAAGGTTGATCAAGCTCTGCCCGTCGAGTACCAGGCTCGAGGCCTTTCGGATAGGATCGTACCAGTTGAAGTTGCCAAGGGTGATGAGATCGCGTTCGATCATGAGTGTTTTCAGGTACCAGATCAGGGCTCCCAGAGCGGAAAACACGCCTTCCTTGTCTTTTGCCTCGCGTAAGACAGCCGGCCACGAGTCGATGCTGTCCTCGATAGACTTGTCAAAGTAGCCTTCGCCATCGATGGTCATACGAGTCCTGTCAGCTGTCAAGAACTCCTTGTCTGGCTTAAGGTAGTTCCAGAGGGTTGTCGGAGGAGTGTTGTTTTTCAGAATCCGAAGTGCCTTCGCCGACACACAACTCTTCTCCAGCAAGATCTCGCCAGGCCTCGTCTGCGCGACGAATGTTTCGAATTTCGTCATGTCTGCGTCGTCGACAAAGTCCGTCAGATGGAACTGCGCCGTCGCAGTGTCCACGAACGCGATGCCGAAACACGGCTTGCCTTCCCTTTCTGTTTCTTTGATGGCCGCACAGTAAGTCGCCATGTCGTCCTGCAACATTCCGCCATCGACCAATGTGCCAGAAGTCAGTACTGTGGACAGCTCTCTGCGAATGACTTTCTCCTCTTTTTTGCCCTTCGCATCGCCTCGCTCGCGCATGTCTTTGCCCAATGCGGTCTCCATCTGATCTACGCGTGCGATCTTGTATCCCTTTGCAACGAACTGATTCGCCCAGTGATCAAGACTGGCTTCTGGTACACCGACCATACGCATGTTGACGCGATCTGTGAGCTTGAGATCAAAGAGTTGGTGTCCGATTGTAGCGTCCTTCTCGTACAGCTCGTAGAATTTGCCCTTCTTGAAGAATACAATGGTATCCCAGAACTTCTGCTTGATTTCCCAATATTGCTTCTCAAAGGGTGAGAACTTGCTCCAGGCCATGGGCGGGATGAAGATGGTCCTGGGGTCGTAATCAGGGTGATCGGTCGGGTTGCGGTCCGCATCCAGGATATGCGCCAGCCATGGATAACGGTTCTCTGGCTCTGTGACATGCGCCTTCTGCTTCTTCGGAGGACCCAATGAGTTGTTCTTCTTCGCGGTGGCAGGCTTCCTCGGCTCGTCCGACGGGGGTGCATTTGGATCGAACTTCCACTGCTGGGCGGTGGATGTGGTAGGGATCTCTTCGCTGTCCTCTCTCATCGGTGAAGGTGGTTTGATAGACGCCTTGCGAGAGGATGAAGCTGAAGACTTCTTGGTTGGACGAGGCGTGGCCTCTTCTTCTTCGTCGTCGTCTGGAGCAATGAAGTCGTCCATTTCTATTGGGTTGGTCGGGTTAGCCTGCGGGACGCGGGTGGTGCGTTGCTGCGAAGACGAGTGTGTGCTGGAGAGTACTGCTACAACATCGTAACTGTTCCTCAACTGTGAGGTGAGAGGAGGGTAACATACCGTCATCTTGTTCCAACGCGGCTTGAGTAGCCGCATCCAAGCCAAACTCATCGTCTGAATCTTCCTTGACAGCGATTCGCCTCCTCTTTGCTGCTCTGCCGTTACCAGACAGCGGCTTGAAGACATCATCCTCGTCATCGTCCGACTCGACGTAGTTCACCTTCTTCTTGGCTTTGCGGCTTGGGCTGGATTGTAACGTGTCTGGAGTTTCTGTTCAGCATGTCAGCCACAACTCTGTCAATGCACAGGCTTTGGTCCTCACCATTCTCCTTGTCCCGGCCGTTAGTCGCGGATTCTGGCTGCGATGAATCTAGTGTTGGATGTGGGCTTGAAGACGGTGGAAGCAGACTGCTTGGGGCAGGCGTGGAATTGGTGCTTGACTCTTGCTCCCTGAGAGCAGTGTTGAATGAAGGTGCTTTGAGTTGTGTAGCAAGACTCGACGGAGCTGGGCCTGGCGTCCTCTTGAAGAAGCCGGCGATGCTCTGTTGTTTGCCGCCTGACTTTTGTGTAGAGCCTCCAGTCTTTTTGAGAGCCGCACGAGGCGTGGCAATCTCATTGCCCTCTATACCACGCGCCATTGTGTATAGATGGAGATGTTTTGGTGAGCAACGACGACAACAATGACACTGCGAGATGGATGGCGAGACGAATGTCTCGGTTGGCGTTAAGTGGAAAGTGGAGGAGACGCGAAGCCGACGCGTTCGAGTCGTGATAAGGTGATTCAGGGTCCAATATTTCGGCGAAACCACGGGCTCATTCTTTCGAGGTGCAGTCATCAGGTCCACTCTATTGCAGGTGGAAGAGAGCAGAGTGATGAACTTGTGATGTGTCAATGTTGATATCGCGCGCTTTTCGACGTGCGACCTCACCTCCACACAAGCACATCGCCCATTATAGCAATATGGCTCGCGACTACAATGCCGCGGTCGCCGCGCTCAACACGTTGCAGAGCAACTTCTCCATCGTGGATGCGATAAGGAAATCTGGCAAAGGCATGAACCAGAATGCCATTCCGGAGATGATCGAATGGGTCAAGAAGTCAGGATATGAGGTGTGAGTTGTGCTGCTTTCATCACTGTCTTATTACTGATTCGTTGCCAGCCTGCAGACTTCGACCAGCTGAACCCCATCCACATAGCTGGTACCAAGGGCAAAGGCAGCACTTCATCCTTTGTCTCCTCTATATTGGCCCAGTACTTGCCCTCGAAATCTAGCATACACGCCGAACGCTTGCCATCCAGCGTTGGACTGTACACCAGCCCTCACCTTCGTTTTGTCAGAGAGCGCATTCAGATCAACAACCAACCCTTGTCGGAAGAAGTGTTCGCGAAATACTTCTTCGAGGTCTGGGACCGTCTGGAGGAAGCTGCTGCCAAATCTGGTCACCAGGACCCCAAGAGCACCGAGACGAAGCCCGTTTACTTCCGCTTTTTGACCCTGATGGCTCTTCACGCCTACATGCAGGAGAAAGTCGGAACCGCAGTCCTCGAGTGCGGCATTGGTGGCGAATATGACAGCACTAATATCCTCATCAAGCCATCTGCTACAGGTGTGACAAGCCTAGGCATTGACCACACCGCAATGCTCGGCGACACCATCGAAAGCATTGCCTGGCACAAAGCTGGTGTCTTCAAGGAGGGAGTTCCAGCGTTCACCGCACCGCAGCCGGAATCTGCTCTCAAAGTGTTGCACGAGCGCGCCCATGAGAGGAAGACCGAGCTTGTTGAGGTGCCTCAGTACACCGCCCTTAATCAGATCAAGCTAGGTCTCCACGGTGACTTCCAGAAGATTAATGCTTCAGTCGCTATCGCAATTTGTGCGTCGCACCTGCAGAAGCTGGGCTACTCCGGCCTGCCTGATCCTCGTGACAAGGAGGCCAATCTACCAGCTGAGTTCATCGCTGGTCTTGCACAAGTCCACCTTGGAGGTCGTTGCGAGGTCAGACCAGATGCACTTCGACAAGGCTTGACATGGTACGTCGACGGTGGCCACACGCTCGAAAGCATCGAAATGGCTGCGACCTGGTTCGCGAGCACAGCAGCTCAGTCTCAGAGTGATGCGCAGAATAAGACTCGAATCCTCATCTTCAACCAACAAACGCGCGATGCCGCCTCGTTGGCGCGCAAGCTCCACGACACACTCGCCTCAGCCCTCAACGACAAACATCCCTTCAAGCATGCAATCTTCTGCACCAACACAACCTACAAGGATGCTGGCTTCAAAGCTGACCTCGTGTCCATCAACACGAACAAGAGCGATGTCGACACACTCAAAGTTCAAAAGGAGCTAGCAGGCTCGTGGGACAGCATCGACCCGGACGCAAGCGTCCACGTCCTATCGACCATCGAAGAGGCTATCTCAAAGGCACGAGAGCTAGCACCCGAGGACCAAGTCGAGGTACTCGTCACTGGCAGCTTGCATCTTGTCGGTGGTGTGATCGAAGTTTTGGAAAGCGAGGGAGAGGCGACCAAATAAACTGTACATTATCTACTCGAAATCACAAGGATTCAACTCCGTTTACGCCTCGCCGCGCTTCGAAATCTTGATATCCAAGCCATGCTGTACCACGAAGAATGTAGAGTGATACTTGAGATCCTCTTGCGGCCTGAGCAATTCGAGATCGTAGTCTCGGAACAGGAGCGGCAGAGTCTTGTTCATCTCAAGCAAAGCCAGGTTCTTTCCGATACCTAAGAGTATACCGTGTTAGCATGCTAGCTTCAATGATAGATATGTCACGATCAAACGGCTTGACTCACAAACATGACTCCCTCCGCCAAACTGGAACATATAGCGCTCCATATTCTTCGCATCACCCTCCAACCACCTCTCCGGTCTGAACACTTTCGGGTCCGCGCCGAAGATTTCCTTACTGCGGTGCAAGACCCACCCATTTATAGCGACTCTGGTGCCTCCGGGGAATTTCTTGCCGCCTATCTCAGCTCCCTCAGGTGGTACTAGGCGAGTAATGTTCAAACCCACTGCCGGCCTGATGCGCATTGCTTCTTTGAGACACGCTTGGAAGTAGGGCAGCGCTTGTGTCTCGTTCCATGTAGGAAATTGGCTCAGGTTGCCGGAAGCCGTTGCGCGGTCTATTTCGTCTTTGAGCTGTGCGTAGACTGACGGCTCGCGCAGAACATGGTGGCAGAAGGACTGCATGGTTGAAGCGGTGGAGTCTGATCCGGCGAAACTGAATCGGGGTCAGTATGTGCGTGTGCCTCATCTCTGCTCGGATGTACTTGCATGGCACCATGAGCAATAGCGAAAACGTCGCCCTCTTTGAAAGTCTCCGGCGCCTTTTCATTCGCGGCCATGAGCTGGCTCAGGAGATCTTTGCGATCGATGACTTTCTCGCCAGATTTTTTCCTCTTCCCTAGTTCTTCGAGCGCCATACGGGTAATCAACGACTTGCTCGGATCCATGCAAGGCACGAACTTTGCAAGCGGGTTCCTCCTAAGTGCAAAGTCCCACTCTGGGATCTGGCCGATGATGCCGTCATACCATTGCAACTCGTCGATCGTCTTGATTGCGCCTTCGAGATCGCTACCACTCTCCAAGAACCCGAATTTCCTCGAGAAAGCGATCTCGCCGAGTACGTCGAATGCGAAGTAGTGCTAAGAAAGACAAGCGACTGTCAACAAAGGGTTCTTTCTGGGTCAGGCCATCGTCCGAGTTGGGGAAAAAAAAACCTACCAGCCAGGCGCCCAGATCGCAAGTCTGCTCCGATGTCTTGCACTTCTGATCCAGTTTGCTCATGAGCAATTTTTGAGTGTCTTCGATGTACCCAGTGAGCCCCTGCATTGCCGCCATTGAATACGCGTTGGAAGCATAACGTTTCTTCACCCCGTGCGCATGTTCGTTCGTCTCAGTGAAGATGTCCGGATTCTCCGCGGGCGGAAACACGCCGTAGAAATCAGTCTTAAAGAAGCCCTTCCCTGCTTGAAGTAAATCGCGAGCAGCATACGGAGAATCGAACGACAACTCGTTCGGCGCGATACGAACGATGGGGCCTGGTTCACAATCATCAGTGGTGTACAGTAACGGACACTCCAGACATGCAAACCGTATTTCTCGTGAAGCTCAATGTGATCTGTCTCGGTTTTCCCATTGTAAGTGCTCCACACCTTCCATGCCCGACTCCCAGAAGCCAACAACGGGCCAGGATACTGTCTCAGCGGCGAAGCATAACGGTAGTAAACGAAGCGGCAGACAAGAAAAGCAGGCAGAAGCAGCAACCAATACGCTCGTAGGAATTTGACGGCCTGAACAACAGGTCCGTCCTGAACTTCGATCACAGTGCCAGCCATCTCGCGTGCCAATTCAGTGCTCAAACAGAAACGAGCAGCACAACAAACCAAAAGGCAACAGTTTTGACAGCTGGGCACATCGAGTGCTGATGGGCTTTCCTTTCTTATACATTCAGCATCTGCCGATACACCGGATGCTCACCACTCCGCTCCGGTGGCGAGGCACACTTCAGGCCAGCAAGATCCATTGGCAACATCTCGTCCACAGGACCAAATGGAGGGGATGGCACAACGACGAGCCGTGCGAGCCGTGCTATGGTGCCACAGTGCTTTGCTTCGTGACAAGCGCCACGCGTGTGGTGTCTGCCGACGACCAAAGACCGGCAGTTGATTCGGGCTGGGGAACGTGGAGAAGGTGCTGATCACTCGTCTAGCCTTGAAGAAATCATGCAGCCCATCTCTTGGTATGGTTCGGTATTTGGCGTTACCTCGTATATGATGGGTAGGGCTTATTTATTTCCGATGCGCCTACGCCCCGAGGATGTCGTGAGGAGGGAGGTGGTTGGAGGAAGAGGAAACGCACACCCACTCAAAGTCGGTGCTTGCAAACTGATGGCCGATCCCACCATGTCTACAGCTGTTGCGCCCAAGTTTGTATACGGACTCTCGATGGCAACTAAGACTACTTAGTCTCTATGATTATCGATACCAGCACAATCGCTTACAATCTTAATAGGCAGAACATATAGTATCTCAATAGTCGGAATGCCCGAAAAAGCTCATGATGCCTATAGTATCAGCACATCATGATAGCTTTTGAACTATCAGGCTGTACACGAACTCGAGCGCAAGAACAGCAGGCAAAGATAATTTGTTAGGTATCTAGTGATATTTTCTAGAACAGAAAAAGCAAGAGATGTCGTACCGGATCTCCAGCACGTATGAAGGCTGTTGCGTTATCAAGAATGAGTAAGGATGAAACACACGTATACACAAGATGTGATAAACGATCGCCGTACGTAAAGTTGTATCTCGGCTGAGATTCGGAGAGGCACGCACACGTCTCTTCACCAGCTTCGATGTTTCACATCACCATTGAACACTTGTGCTATGCCGTAAACTCAAACAACGGAAAAGACTCCAGCTTGACAAAGGATCTACATGTGAAATTTACTTTTCAACTTGTCGCCGGACAAATCGCACCACAATATGACTTTCTTCAGCCAAATCCGCTCCGCCATAAAATACTGCATCTACCTCTCCATCTTCAGCACTTTAGCAGCGGTGCTATCATTCTCCCTATACATCAGCCCAACCCTCTACAAAGAATACAAGCTCGACTCCCCATGGGACCCAGCATCACCCTCAGTCCAAGCCACTTTCGACCGCATACTCCGACCTAACCAATTCAACGTCTACCAACTCACCAGTTACAACTATAAAACATTGCTACGCCTCAGCGACGACCTCGACTGGATGCGCAAAGACCTACGCCACGCATGGATCTACGTCACTGGCAACAAGACATGTGAATCAAGCGAAGATTGTGAGCGGTTCAATGCTGCTTTCGATGAAGTGGTTCCGGCGTACTATCTGAACCCACCGGCTGCCAACGCCTCGATGTACACCTTGGACTGCGACACATCACCATTCCTGTGCAAGGCTTGGGCCGTAGCCCCACCTGCTCTAATTCGCATGGAGAGTCTTGGATTCCCTCATTGCAAAATCGTCAGTGACCCTATGCCACGCCTGAGGTGTCCGTACGGCGCTCGTTACATTCCACTACCCACCAACAAGGGACTAGCACGTATGCTGGGATCGTACAGGCCGGTAGACGATATCCCCGATGAGAAGTGGCAATTGCGATCGCTTTTCGAGTCAACTTGTGCGTATGAGGTGTATATCATCCAACGCCTCCTGGACTATGTTGGAAATGGCGGCGAACCGATGGATGCGTCGGAGGACTTTGGGTACTTTGTCACAGTGTTACCTGTGGCAGAGCTGTACGGGAACCTCTTTTCATGGTGGCTCGGTGAAGGGCATCGTGTTGGGAATGGCGAGGATTTGTAAAGTACGAGCAGACGCAAGGAAGGGCTCCTGAATACTGGCAGCCTTCAATTAAATATGCTATCTATAGATGTCAAGAAAAGTTTTTGGCGAACGTTGAGACTACTCGCGTCTCTTCTTGCCTTCCTCAAGGTAGCCGGTATCTGTGCGGCCGCTGCCGAGGAATGGGCCAACTACCGGATCCTTGTGTGCCTTGTTGAGAACATCATCGTATACCTCGACGGCCCATGGTGGGGTGTTGAGCTTCGGCCAGTTGACCTGCAAAACATTAGCGATCTAGAACGTCAATGTAGAGAAAGCGGCAGCGACTTACGTATAATGAGCCATGTCCCAGGATGAACTTGGCGGAGTAGGCAGCAACCCCGAGGCAGGCCAGAGTGAAGATTCTGAGCGGCCACACTGTTGATTCGGGCAGACGGTTTGTGCCTAGGCTGACAGCAACAAAGAAGACGCACATTCCTAAGATGTATGGCATTGACTGCACTGCGATGGGACGACGGTCTGCAAAGTGCTGCACGCCCATGGGTGCGGTGTCTGGCTTGTAAGCTCCAAGGAACAGATCGAAGCTATCCTGACGCGGACCATCGGCAAAGTTGTTCGAGAAGTAGCGAGTCACACTGCGGTTGAAGTCCTGGAGTGCGCCAGCCTTGGTCCTGTTGCCAGTGCGGGTGAAGTCAGTCTTCAGTGCGCCGGTACCAGAGTATGTCTTTGACACAATGTCGGCATTGTCAGCCCACTTGTTGCGGAAGAGGTTCTCGAAAGTAGCATCATCTTGAGCGCTCTCACCCGGACGCAGCATGCCCAAGTCGATGAGCATGCGAGTCAGGGTCCATCGACCGAGCATTGACTGCACGACGTTGGTACGGTCGAGACAGTCCATGCAGTTAGTCCTTACAACAGCTGTCTGCTTTGAGCGAACGTCAACGCCACCTGTGGGCATGTCAATGCCGTGGAAGTAGCCACCGGCCACCAGACCATCCTTCAGGTGATCGAGTAGAAGCTGCGCGCGGTGCCACTTCAAGCCCTTGGTCTCGTTGTGGAAATCGAAGTAGACGTAGTGCAGGTGGTCGTACCAGCCTCTGGGTTGCTCCGGCTCGATGATCTTTGCTTTCTCGGAAGTCCTACGGTCGGACTCTTTCTCAACATCAGAGTCTGTTTGCAAAAGCTTGACCATCTTCTCATATGCCTCCTTGACTGGCTGCTCGCGGCCTTTCTGGTTTACAAGGTTGACCATGTAGTTTTCGCCGTACAACTTGATCTGCTCGTCGAAGTGTTTCTTGGCCGCAGGAAGTGCAGACTCCACGCTACGGATCTGCAGCTTGGGCGTGTACTTCAATGTGTTGATCTCTGCCCAATACAAAGGCACACTGCCTCGCGTCTGCACATACGACAAGACCTGTGTCTCAGATCCTCCAACCGGCTTGCTGCTGTATCCCTGGCCGCCGGCAGAGCTTCCCAGACCGCCCGAAGCAGCGTCATTTAGGATGATAGTCTGCTCCGTTTCGTTGAAGTTGGCAACATGACCTTCCTCGTCGATACCTCGGGTCATGTATCTGGTGCCAGTCCTGTGCCTTGACCTCCTGGTGATGAGAATGAAGGTCAGACCGTTTCCCTTGATCGATGTGTTGGTGATCCGAAGCATGCCGTACATCACTGGAAGGATGTACGGATCGATCGCAGGCTGTGCACCAGAGGTAATTCTGCCCGAAGCTTTGCCTGATCTGAAGTCGATCATCGATGCATTAATGAACTTGTTCCAGTAGAAACGGTCGTCGGCCCTCTCCCACATGGGCACACTAGGGTTGATCTCGGTCTGCCTTTGGAAGCTGTTGGTAAGATCAAATGTGTACGAGAAGTACATGGGTCCATTTTTGAGGAGGGTCTTGAGGTAGGTCAGGTAAGTATCCTCATCCGGGTCGTGCACCTGGCGCTCGCGAAGTGGCAAAAATTCCGTCGCGGTCACTTGGTAGATCTGGTGGCCCTTGATCCTTCCTACAGGCGAGGCCTTGGCGATTGTGATGATGTAGCTGTCTGTTTTCTTTGTCAGCGCGTAGACAATGTCTGTTCCTGAACATCTACCATACCTAGCTTGAGGTGAATGATTCCCAGGATGCCGGGAATGTTGGATACTCGGTTTCCGCCAGTGATCTTGCTTTCGCTGAGTCTGATGTCGCCAGTTGGGCGGTCAACCACCAGTGTCGGCGCGTCCGGCGAAGAAGGCGAAGAGAAAGCATAGTATGACGGCGAGGCGTGCACGTTGATATCCCTGAAGGGAAGTGTCGCACTCATCTTGGCTGGAGAAGTGAGACTGTGCTTGTAGTTTTGTCCTTTGCTCAACAAAGCGACGTTCCAATCTCACAACAATTAGGCTTCCAGGAGAAAATGAACGACGGGCTACGTATCGGGGTGGCTGAGGCCTGTAACGGCGCACGTGAAGTCGACCAAAGAACCGTTGCGTCACCGTGCCAAGGGAGGTCAGGCGGCGGATCATCCCGGACTGGAGGCTGGCTTGCTTGCCTGCTGCCCTGGTGGCCTGGCGATGGTGGACAGCGCAATCATTCAAGGCGGCTGGATTACTACATACCGACATACCAATCACGACAACCACCCTCCGTAACCCTACTTGTACAACACCCGCCGACTGCACTATCACGCGCGATCCCACCCCGATCATAATACACGCATTTCTCCCCTCCACAAAGCAAACGCCGACATCCGCCTCTAGGCCCAACCATGGCCCAACGTATGCAGCAAGGTGGTCGCCCCAGCGGCGCGCGGTTCGCACAGTTCAAGCTTGTGCTTCTGGGTTAGTTGCGATCCCATGTTAAATCTCTGCGGGCACGGTATGCTGACAGTTCGAAGGTGAATCCGCCGTCGGAAAGAGTTCGCTCGTGCTCCGCTTTGTCAAGGTGCGATAAAGACCAACTTGCGTACATCGAGACTGACATACTGACCCGCCGAGTAGGATCAATTCGATGATTACAGAGAGTCCACTATCGGCGCCGCTTTCCTCACACAAACCCTTGCCCTGGACGACCAAACGACCGTCAAGTTCGAGATCTGGGACACAGCTGGACAAGAGCGCTACAAGTCACTGGCACCTATGTACTACAGAAATGCAAACTGCGCTGTAGTTGTATACGATATTACACAGGCCGTGAGGAGCACACACACACACTATGAAACTTAGGACATGCGCTGATCAGATAACATAGGCCTCACTAGACAAGGCGAAGGCCTGGGTGAAGGAGCTTCAACGTCAGGCCAACGAGAACATTGTCATCGCCCTCGCAGGAAACAAAGCCGATCTCGTCGCCGAACAACCAGACAAGCGCGCCGTCCCTGTCGCCGACGCCGAGGCATACGCCAGAGAAGCCAACCTGCTCTTCTTCGAGACCTCTGCAAAGACCTCAGAGAACGTGAAGGAGTTGTTCACCGCAATCGCAAAGAAGCTGCCGATCGAGCAGGCTAGCCAGAGGGGCATGCGTGGTGCTGGAGGCAGGCCAGGCGGCGTCGATCTTGGCAGGAGAGAGGACGCAGGCACCGCTGGCGGCGCTGGTGGATGCCAGTGTTAGATGATCTATGAACAAGCTCGACCTACCGTTCGAGTCTGCAGTAGAGGGCTTAGCGGCGACAGAAGCACCCTATTTTCTTTGTTTTTACAATATGGACCAGCGATACCAAGCCGTGAGCATTTTCCTTTCCGCTTTCCGGTGCTTGGACAGGGACGCGCGGGCAGAGCTCGTTTTTGACTGCTACAGAACACGTATTATAATTTACACGAGCACGATGCCAACCTCAGGAGTGGTCTGATTGACATGCTGTCGATACTAGGAGGTAATCAAACCGCGAGCCGAGGCACGGTCACATGCATGGCAGATTTTCAAGTGACGCAAGTCACTAGACACAAGTGGCGTATCATGTCTTGCGCTCACAGAACCTCCGCTTTATATCTGCGTTCATATGTAGTCCTATCGAAACGTAGATTTCGCACAAGATCCTTTACTCAAAGCCATGCAAATGCACCAGTCGTTGACAGTCTTGAATCATTCGTTGGATTCAAACTCCTAAGAGGGAACCACGTCGTGACTACGTCTTCGGACATGTACTCTGCAACTTGTAGAGAAGCGGCCAACTTTCTGACCATCACGGCTTTAAGTAACACAGGTTTACGTGTTTATTTGGGCGACACACACCATATGTGCGATCTATATGGCCGATTTTGATGCGGTTGGGAGGGTTAGGGTCAGTCTTGCGGTTTTCTTTTGATTTCCAAGTCACCGGATGCAAGCTGTATGTGCAAAAAGTTACATAAGCCCTTTTAAAAAGTACAATAGACAATTGAACGATCTAATATTGAGGCATATACATCTCATTGGAAGAACACCGAGATGACAGCAGCGACTGCGCCTGGCAGTAAAGCAGCTTTGCTGATGTAACACGATGATATCGATTGAACGTCATGATGTTCATGTTGTTCGGCACATACCAGCCTCCCAGGAGGCAGCTACAATGCGAATCAATACGCTAAGCGAGGTCGCTCCTCGTGTCCATACACTAATACAACAACAACATGGCTGGACGAGACGGCAACATACACTTGCACACGGCTAGCCAGCTATTCAACACAAATGTACTTCGCTCGGATGCAATGGGACTTGCAAGGACTGCACTCCTGCCTTCACTAGGGGTGCACGGAGGGCTCAGTATCATCGCCTATGGTATAGCAAGGGCTTTCAACAGAGTCGAGATCAAGGACTACCTCTGGCCAACAGGCATGGTGCTCAACGCATGGTGGGTGGCAATCGGTCGGCATATGGTCTCTCATCCACACGTCAGCTTCGGACAAGCATGGTCCAGACTGAGCTATCACCAAATTGCTCTTCTAGGTGCAGCAACAGCGTGGTCCGGCCGTTTGACTTATCGAATCATCAGCCGTAGTCTCTGGAGAGGCACAGATGACCCGCGTTACAAGGACGTCAAGACGGAGCCTGGATTCTGGAACAAGGCTCCGTTCGCCATCTTTCTCCCGGAAGCTGTCTTCCAAGCCTTGATCACACTGCCACTTGTCATGCCTTTGAGCGATGATCACATCACTGGCTTGTATGGTGCCTCCTCAGACTGGGCTACCTGGTTCCGCCTCGGTGCAGCTGGAATCTTCGCAACAGGCTTGACAATGGAGACTCTTGCCGACAACCAAATCGTGAACCACAAACGCCAGCCTGAAGAGCGTGGCAAGAGCAAGATCCTACGTTCCGGTGTATGGTCGATTGTCCGACACCCAAACTACTTGGGCGATGCACTCTGCCACCTTGCCTTCCCATTGTGGAATTTCGGCTCTGGGTTGTTCAGCCCGTGGCAAATGTTGGGACCAATTGCGAACTACCTGTTCCTTCGCGGGATCGGAGGCGACAAGTAAGCTTGAATTCTGGTTGTTTGTACTACTTTCCTCAATTTTTGACAAACAGCAGGCAAAACGAAGAATACCAAAAGGAGCGCTACTCAAAGGATGACCCAAACAAGTACCTCGAATTCCAAGAGTATCGCAGACAGAAGAACAGCTTCTGGCCAGGCTTCTCCGAGATCGTCAACTCTTGGTCTCTCTTCTGCGTTGGAAGTGGCGTCGCTCTTGTTGGAGTCGAGCACTTGTTCGAAAGTCGATACCATGCTATGTGAAGATAGCAATGGCATGCAATACCGATGGGATTGCAGCTGTGTTGAATAAAAACTCATGGCTACAGGGAACGCCTTCGTTTCTTGCCAAGGGAACGTTCGTAATAAGAGTAATAGAGCTGCCATTGTGTCCAATAGAGAATGCGCTCCATTGTATCATAAAATCGTGGAACCGTAAAGAGCGACCTGGTCTACCTCGAAATCCATCGCTTCCGAACGTCCGTCCTCAGCCGCCTCCGCGCTACCATTATTTCTAGGACACAGACAAAGACCTGCACATCATGATTGTTGTCACAGCTACTCAAAGATCAAGATGATCTCCACTGGATCCAAAACGAACTGCGCAACCTTTACGCCGCTGTCGGAACGGCTTTGATGAATGATCCTGTAGCGTGGTAGGTAGTAGCGGTAGCTTTGTGTAGGCCTCGCTTTGCCAGAGGACAAATAACTTGGCTTCCGAATCCGCACGTGTTGTTAGGTACCTGCACGCAAGAAGAGCCGTCACCGTAGACGACCGTGCAGAATGAACTGCTCGTTGTTGCTGGTGCTTCAGTCGTGGTTGGTGTCTCACTTGAAGTAGAGCTCGAGGTTATTGACGATGTGTCTGTAGACGTCGAACTCATGGTCATGGTTGTCATTGACGTTCCCGAAGGCGATGGGCATGAGAGATCGGGCAAGTCGTCCTGACGTTTCACTTTTGGTGGCGCGCCGCAGCCGGCGAGAGAGTTACCTGGATGTCTGTTCCCTGCAAAGGCATTAGTTTGTTGGTGTTCGAATCGATATGTAGTACGACTTCTCAATGGCCATGGTCTATGCTTCACGACGGAGGACTTACATGCGACCACAACTGATCCAGGCGTAGGGCCAGCATAGCCAAGATTTGGTGGTACCGGATTGTTGTTACGCTGAATCCTCGCACTGAGGGCGAAGAACTGCTTCATTGCACGCGCGATACTGCCTTGTGGCCAATTTGCGTCAAGCTCAGGAAGTGAGAAGAAGTAAGCTGCCATCCCGGCTACCGCAGGTGCGGCAAGGGATGTCCCGTCGAGCGTTGTTGTCGATGTGTCGCTGTCGGTGCTTGCAGCCAATACCGACCGGGCAGCTGCGTAGATAGTGATGGAACCTCCAGTGCCGAGATCTGGGTTGCTGTCTGTCAAAAGAGAGCCATCCCGCTCCACACCAGCGACAGTGATCAGGGCATTATCGGTAGTGCCCAGGTTCTGAGGTGTGACCATAGCAAGACTAGTAGGCGCGTCATTACTCGTGGGTATGGTGACTACAACGTCGTTCTCCGCGGCGAATGGAATGACTCTATCCATGATGAGCTCATGAAGAGTTGGCAGTGGACCGCCACGGATAAATCCTGTAGTCGGAGTTAGTACTGCTAAATAGGTGCCATCTGCTGGTCATGAACTTTACCATAACTCATTTTGATCACGGATTTGCCGGCATGCCCATTGTTCCTTCGAGCAATAACATCGTTGATAGCATAGTCCCAAGCGTCGCGAAGCGCGGCAGAGGTTACACCTCGAATCTGATTTCTGCCTATTCCGGCTTGGGCGGCGGCATTCCTGAATTTGATGATGACCATGTGCGACCTGTCGCTGCGAATTCCTGGTTCGCGGTCAGTATACTGGATCGGATGGCAAGAGCACAACTCTGCTTACCTCGTGGGTTGACCTGTAGCCTGTATCAATGATATAGATTGTCTGCCCAATACCCAGCGGGGTGTCGAATTCATAGTCCGGCCACATCTCCGTGTCCATCAAAGCTCTGGGCGCAGATAGTATGCCCAAGTGACAATCACTTGCAGCCCTTGGCGAGTTCTCACGCTTCATAAGACGAGGCTTTCTAGTGGCTGCAATGCCAGCTTCGCCGTCCTTTTCGGTGATCTGGCCAACAATGTCGACTATCGAGTTCATCTTAACCATGTCTGCCTGATCTGAGGTCAAGTTCTTTGTGACATACGACTGCCACGGTATATTGTCGTAGGCGATGATATTGCCTTGGCCTTGGTCAGGCAAGGTCTTGATGAATTCGTCAAAGTCGGCTCGAGCAGTGTTGCGCTTTGTGCTAATCAGCCATGTAGTAGGAGTTGGTGTACCGCTTGACGAAGAAGATGATGTCGTCGATTGGGTTGTACTTGATGCTTGTGTTGCATCCGTGGTAGCGGCAGTAGTCTCTGCATTTGTGGTAGTTCCAGCTCGCGTTGTTGCAGTACCGCCACCTCCAGCACCTCCAGCACCACTTGCACCACTTGAACCACCTCCCGCTGCACCACCATCGTCGGAAGAAGTCGACGTAGTCGTAGCTGTAGTTCCAGCATCCGTTCCAGAAGCTTGAGCGGCCGACGTGATAGTCCCATCAGAGCCTTGAGAGAGACCATGGTGCCGGTAACGGATGCCGTAACGGTCGATGCAACCGTAGTCGCAGAGATACTACCGACTTCGGTCTGCAGATTGACACACTCCGCAAGAAGTGTACAGAAAGCACCGCCGCAGACGAAAGATTCTGTGCCACAACAATCCAATGGCACAGCGAAAGTATCTCCAGCCGAAAGTGTATCAACGCCAGGATGTGCGTCTGTCAGGCAAGTGGCATTGAAGAAGTCGTCGGCTGCGACCTGGTTGAGGGAAGTTGCTGAGATGGCTATGTCCTGTCCGCAAACAAAGCTGAAAAGCAGTACAGCTGCAGCTGCTGCTCGAAGGAGCTGGTGGGGCATTTGAGCTGCTGTAGCACGGAAAGCTCAGGGATCGAAGACTGTAGGGACTAGAAAACGATGAATGAAGCAGAGAAAGAGTCTTTTTGTTCTAGATGAATGTTGAATCGATTTGATGGTATGGCCTTACAACTTACTTGCGATGTTTGAACATACCTATAGAGCTTTTGTCGCTGATAGACCTACAAACTCGATTTGCCAGCAGCCACGCTGCAAGGACGAGTTGGATGTTGGTATTTCGAACACGCATGCTCCAACATGAGGATTGATTCCCATTGCGTTCAGAATTCCCAAACAGTATCTGACAGTTGCTGCGTATCGATGGCCAACTGAAGCTAAAGGTAAGCATGAAGGAATTCGGGGCGGTTTCAAAGCCAAGGCCCTTCTATTCAAACAAGTAGAGGCGCGTATAATACGAGAGTGCAAGGGATGTAGAAGTCTGTAAGGGCGCAGGAGGACTCAAATGGCATCAGAGAGAGCACGTCCAGCAGCTTGCCACGCTTGATTGGATACATCTCCAACGATTCGGACTATGTGCAAGATGACTTGAGCATCTTGCGTGTTGCAACTCGCGTCGTGACGGTCGACCGGGTCCTCGTGTTTGACCGCGCCATGCTGTTGCAAAGCGGCTAGGCGATGTTGGGTTGCAGGATGTGCCAGTGAGACTAACTACATACGATTAATATGGGTTGCTCGATGTAAGACCGCGTGGCCGATATGTATGATCCAAATAGACCGTAGGAAGAAGGATGTGTTATGGAGGCGACACAGAGGCGCGTGGTCTGCAAAAGCTGTGGTTGTGCGGGATGCTGACGAATTGCGCCGCCACTTCAGCTGGTTTCAGAATGCCAACATAAGCGGCCTTGGACGTCACCAACATAGTATGTTCCCCCTGGTAAATCATGCTGTGAGCAAATTCGCTATGGGTGTCAAGCATATCCGTGTCGTGTACGATTGAAGTCGCCGAGCACGAGTGTACGTCTAATAGCTTTGTCGTTGTCAACGATTGGTCACCTACACCGCAGCAAATACCTGCACAAATCGCTCATACCTTGCTGAGAACTGGCCTACCTTCAAGTGACCGTGATGCATTCCGCCATCATTATCGTGAGTCCAGTTCACTGACCACTGCTTGTGTAGATAGCTCCCTTGTGGCATGTAACGGGATTGTAACGGCGAAACAAGACTTACTAATACAAATTTTTGACGTTCGCTGGCTAAGTATCTGCTTCAACCCAGCCTCTGGGTTTTTCGTGCCTCCCAATATGGATTTCAATTCATTCGCTTGTTTTCCCCGCCCCAGAGCATGCCTCTGTCACTTAATTAAACAGACACCCAACGCCTCGAATCGGAAGTAATACACGTCGTAGCTCCCACCTAATCGTACCTGGGGCCATCATCACCACCAGGTGTCTCGGCGGAGTACGGCGCAGGAGTCTCTGGGAAGCCGCTGCCCTTGTACGCGCCAGGCGTGGGCTGGTCACCGTATGCGCCAGGAGTAGGCGCGGAGTTGAAACCGGGAGTAGGGGCGTCGAGACCGCCTCCGTAGCCGGGTGTTCTACCACCGCTAGGCTGGTGGGCGGGTGTGCGGCCGCCGCTGGGATTCCATGTTGATTGCTGCGAAGATCATTAGTTCATGTGCGAGTCAAGATGGACAGGACTTGTCAACTTACGTTGCCACCCCATGCGCTTCCTCCACCACCATAGCTCGTGCCACCGCCGTAGCTGGTGCCGCCACCATAACTTGTCTGACCTCCGTAAGATGTGGCACCACCGAAGCCGCCTGAGCCACCGTAAGTGGTGCCTCCACCGTAAGCTGGAGTGCGAGCACCAGCGTCCTGCTTCCATGCGGGAGTTCTGCTGCCGCCACCCATCGCGTACGAAGGAGTGCGACCACCGCCAGGAGCTCCACCGAAACCACGACCAGGAGTCTGGCCGCCTCCAGTACGCATGGCGCCGGGCGGCATTCCAGGTGGGCGGGATCCTCCGCCAGTGGCTTTGCCGTCTCCAATAGTAACACCGGTGTTGGGGTCGACGATGTTCAGCTTGTCTCTTGAGATGAAAGCCTTGTTCTTCTTCGCGTGCAACTCGACAGTAGCGGTGTCAGCAGTGCAGTCTTTGACAATGCCGATCATTCCCTTCGATGGACCGAGCTTGACACGGACAGTCTTGCCGATCAGTCTGTCGCGACCCTTCTGCACAGGCGGAGGCATGGCTGGTGCGCCTGCTCCTGGAATACCCTTCTTCATCGCTGGGTTCATGCCAGTGAGGTCTCCACCGGGCTGGTTGGATCGTCCGCCCTTGGCGGCGACTGTCATGATATTGGCGCTGCGAGCGACCCAAACACCAGCGTTATCCTGGCGCTCGCGGTTGCGGGAGAAGACGAAGTTGCGGTGGAGGTGCATTACATGGCCGACCTTCTGTTCGCCACCGAACTCCTTGATCTGGTCGTCGTGCTTGATCTCATTGCCATCACGATCAGTAGCAATAGCGTTCTGGCGACGTTCGATCTTGGTAGAAATGTTGCTGGGAAGCATCTGTCGCACTGAGCCATTTTGGTCAAGAACACGAACGCTCTCACGATCGACCTTGACAACGCAACCAACGGTGGAAGCATCGATTTGCACCAGATCGAAAAGCGAGTAAGGTGTGGTGCCAATGGTTCCGCCGGAGTCTGATGCCTCGCGAAGGTCCTTGCTGAAGACGATGATTTCTTGCTGATTAGAGTCGGTCAAAATGGTGACCTTGTCATCCCTAATTCGGACGACCATTCCGACCTCATCCTGGAATTTGCTGCCACCGATGACCTTGACGTGATCACCCTCCTGGAACTTCTTCCGCAGATCTTGCACGGGCGCTTCAATCTGCTGACCGCGTAAGGGGCCTTCCATGACACGAATCGTTACCAGATCGCTGTACACGTTGACTGCGCGTCCTCCGACACCCTTCTGCTCACCACGGAACAGCTCAACGTGGTCGCCAGGTTGGAAGACTGCACCAGCGTTGGATTTGAGGGTCGCTGCAAGAGCAGTAAGATCCAGGCCCTCGCCACCTTCATCGGTGCTTGCTGTGAATTTGGTGACTTCCTCTAGGGTAGGGTTCACGCCCTCTGTGACTAGGTTGTTGATCTTCTCAGTCGAAATCAGGAAACCGTTAATGTACTCCTTTCCTTGGAAGGTGTACGCATTGTTGCTCAAGCCTTGGTGTCTTTGCAGGTAGCGGCCCTGTCTCTTTCTGGCCTCGGTCTCACTGAAAAGCCTTGGAGGCGGGCGAGACTGCGCTACAGGTCGCTTGCGCTTGTTGTCCATTCCAGGTGCTGCATTGGCATCTTCGGTCAATCCGTAATCCAGACGGGGGACAAGCTTGACAGTCATGTTAACGTTGTTGGCCTCAACATCGTCAATTTGTCCCAGATCTCCGGCGTAAAGACCGCGCTTCATGCGCACATACATTCCAGGCTCCAGCTGGCGCGTTTTCTTGATGCGAAGCAAGTCGGGCATTTCCTCGAGGGGCAGCATCATCGGCTTGGTGCCGAAGAAGATGTGTGTGATATTCTCCAGAGCTGGCATAATGTCCTCCTGGCGTCTTGCCTCCACGTACAGGTTGCCGCTCATGGCGCCTTCTCTGAAGAATGCCGAGATGATTCTGACCGGATCGCGCGTGTTGGCTCGCTCGAAGATACGGTGTGTGATGTTGACCACGATTTCGCGCTCTTTTCCTGGTCTGCACTTCAAGCGCCAGATACGCGGGTCCTCAATCGTAGGCATGAGTAGCCTCTGATCTGTAATAGCGGCTCCTCCACCACCGGCGCGGCCTTGACGGCCGTATCTCTCCTTCAGTCTCGCAGCCTCCTCTTCTGCATCCATGTGCATTTGCATGTCGCGTTGGCGATCGAGCTCACGATGTTTGCGGTCATCGCGATCAGCGCCGACTGGCAGTTCCTGCAGGTCATCGGGGTGCATCTCGTCGCCAGGAAGGTCATCGTCCTCCTCGGGTTCTTCTTCGTCCTCCTCGTCGACTTCGGCTTCGACATCGATGAACTGGTTGCGCCTCTGCTTGCGCCTACGCTTGCGCGAGGGCTGACCCTGTTACTTATTAGTATTCCCATTGTATTAGCCAGGTTCGCATTGAATTACCTCTACATCGTCGTCCTCGTCCTCTTCATCATCCTCTTCCTCATCGTCTTCCTCATCTTGCTCCTCACCGCCCTCCTCATCATCCTCGCCCTCCTCCTCGGCATCCTCGTTTACAGCCGCGGGTCTTGAGCGTTGTGGAGGCTCGTCATCGTCGTCGTCGTCGTGCGCGCTCGCTCTTGGCTTCGCATCACGCTCATCATCCGAGTCTCTCTCGGGTTCCGGGTTGAAATCCTCCTCAGATTCATCGCCGAGGTCCTGGGCCAGGAAGTCCGCAGTAGACATGGCTGGAGTGTGGTGTTAAAGGTAAAGTGAAAGGGATGATGTAGGTTATTGTTCAGGTTGCTCGTTCCGCCGTGGGTGGTGGTTGTGCCAGTCGGCGCGCGAGAACGAGTTTCAAGTATGCGCAGCGGCAGGGTCAAGGCGGGAACAGCAGCTTATGATGTGAGGTTGTAGAGTAAAGGGTTAAAAGTGAAAGGGATGTATTGTTGGCCAGCATTGATTGGAGCTTCTCAGCTACCCGTGGACCTTTGGAACGGACGCGCGCACGTGACATGGTCGGCTGAGTTGCCTTGGCTGACGACAGCCGCTTTCAGCAGTCTTCACTGGCGCGCGGTCCGGCTTCAAAGTTCGTACTGCTCGCCCTGCCGCTGAGAGGCCAGCACGGAGTTTGAACGCATACTGCGAGGCTGCTTGTGACAAAGCCAGGACCTGAGAGTTCTAAGCAACGCAAACTCCATTCATTCACTACCACTTAAGATACTACAGCAAATCACATCTATCTCACAGGCAACGAATTCGAATCCCCCACCGCAGCATACACAGCTCCCTCACAGGCAAACCATTGTCCCATAACCTGCGGGTCGCCAAACGGCATGATCTGACTGGCGATCATGCCCGCGACGCCCTTCTCGCGATCGCACCACCAGAACAAATTGGCAATACCAGCCCACCAGCCTGTGTTTCTACCCCGGCCAGTGACTCCGGGTTCATGCGTGATGAACATGCTGAGACCCCATCCCTGGGGTGGGTTGCCTAAGAGGATCACTGTCAGCTTTGCTTCTCGCCACTGCTTTCGTCAGAGTAGCCAGTCAATCAGCTTACCTTCCTGCGGGTAAATCTCTGGCGCCGCATTGGACATCTCGGCTTTGGCTGGGGTCAAACCCTCACGTGCGAAGTCGGGAAGGTGTGGGATCTGGTTCTCCCACATGAGGTTCACCGTCTCCGGCTTGAGGATCTGGGCGCCGTTCTTGGGGCTCTTGCCATCGTTGAGAAGAGCAGCGAGTACTTGCACGTACTGTGACGGCTGGGCGTAGCCACCTGCGCCACCGCTGTTGAAAATCTTATCTTGCTCTTCCTTGGTCTCCGCTAACAGCGGCTCGCGGAGGATGTGATCACGCTCCTCACACTTGCTGGGGTCGTTGGGCCAGCGCTGGTGCATGCTGGCAAGCTTCTTCTTCATCTCCGGGGTGGGGAGCATGGTGATGTTCTTAAGGCCGAGCGGCTCAACAATACCCTTCTGGATCAGATTGTTCAACCTGTCTCCAGTGGCGCGCTCGAGCACAATACCGGCCCAGTCGACGTTGATGCCGTACTCCCACTTCTCACCAGGCTGGTTGACCAAGGGTTGTTTGACGATATCGCGAATATCAGAGTGGAAGACATCGAAGCCGGTGGGACGGCCGTAGTCTCTCAGTTTCGGGTTGAAGCTGCAATGGTCTGATTAGTGAGAGGTCTTTTGCATGGTAAGTGTCACTTACAATTCATAGCCAAAGCCCGCCGTGTGAGACAAGAGCATCCGCAAAGTGATCTCTTTCTTCTTGTCGGCCAATGAGCCATCCTCCTGCAACACCTGAACCTTCTTCAACTCAGGGGCCAGCTTGTAGACCTGTTCATGGTCGTCCAAGCTTAATTTGCCCTGCTCAACCGCTTGCAGACAAGCAATGGTGGCGAGAATCTTGGTGCAGGACGCGATCCAGAATATCGAGTCGAGTGTCATGTCTTCCTTGGAATTGAGCCCAGTCTTTCCAGAAGCATGAGCGGCAATCTCGTCTCCATTCTTGTCGACGGCAACGAAGACAAGACCGGCAACACCAGTAGACTTGTCTCCAGTTACGCTGTCCAGCGACTTCTGGACAGCTTCTTGCGCTTTAGCGTTGACCATTACTGCTGCGAAGCCTGTTCAGAGTTGATTTCAAGTGATGTATGATACAACAGCGTATGTAGATTGTGAACTGCTGAGAGCCTTGCCTACCACACGAACAAGCAGAATATCACCACACATAGACATCGCCCTGTTTATACTTATATACACGCAAATATTGCTCCGCAGCTCCCAGCTCCCTCGGGCTCTCACTTCCAGCCCCACCCCTCATTCGGATGTCAGATCATCCAACCCCGCATCCACCAAACTCCTTCCACCCATTTGAGTTCACGACCTGCTGCTCACTTCGGATAGCCATTACTGCAAGCTAAGGCCTGGAACGCGCGGGCTCGATGGGTACAGCAGAATCACGCTAGCTGAAGACAGCAAAAGGGTCTTGGTCTTGCCGCCCGTGGAGCGAACCGCCCGTGGAGTGGAGAGAGCGGCTGACCAGGTGCATGGTCCATGGATGTAGCTTGAAGATCCGATCGCCATGTAATCTGTGTAAGGCCTACAGCACCTTCATAGCTTGACTTTAGCGACGGTGGAAGCCGCAAGGTCGAATGTTTGACCTGGACGAAGATCAGGAGACACGGAGCATACGTAGTTGTGCTGACTGCCATGACCCTTGGAATCTAGCTCTCTAATCATAAGCAGGCAAAGCTGGCGACCATCCATCATTCACACGTAGCATTGATCCCACAGCCCACCCGAACGCGCAAAGCCTAGACTTTCGACGAACGCGCTCAGCTTACAGCGGCCCAGCTTATCACCGCCACACTGCTCCAAGGCTTGCACGCGGTCGTTGACAATGACTCGCACGAGCTCTTCGGGCTCGCCGCGACACAGCAGCTTCTCGAAGTACGCTCTGGAAGCGAACGATGCGGTCCATGCCGCGCTGTAGCCGCCTGCGTCTTCGGCTTCGACGATTGTGTTGTTGGGGAGAGGTGCGGTGGTGTTGTATAGTCCCATTGCCGAGAAGATGGCGGTCATGTCGTTGTCGTGCGTGAAGTCGGCGTATAGCTTGCGACCGAGTGGGAAAGTCACGTTGCTGGTGTCGAGGGTGCTGTTTGTGGACGTGTGGTCGTTGACAGGAGTGCTTGTCAGGCGAGCGATGAGCTCGTTGGTGAATCCAATGCCCTGGCTCGGGCCGAGTGGGTTTCCGTGGGAGTAGCCGTAGTACTTGTTAAGAGTCTGCCTGTCATTAGAAATGTACATTCAGACCTGAAACGGATGAACGTACCTCATAATAGTTGTATTGATGCCACTCCTCTTCACTGAAGAGGGAACAGAAAGGGCTGACGGCTCCGGTGTCCGAAGCGACTGTGTTAAATGGACAGAGGTCCATCAAGTAAACAGTCTGTATGGTCGTCAAGTTTGCCCCAGGAAGCTCGCCATTGATACGATCACGGATAGGGGCAGCAAAGATGTTTGCCCATTCCTTCTGAGCTGCATCTGCAATCTCGCCGTACCAACCCTCCTCGAAGTCGGTACAAATTTCATGGTTCAAGGTGTTGTTGAGGCCTAGATCCTCTGGAATCTCCAGAATCTCATACGGGTACAGACTGTCTCCGCGAGGTTTGTAACGTTTGTCAATCAGCTTCGCAGCATGATAGCCCTGCGTCCAGTTCTGTGCAGACTCGACCACGCGCGCCTGGCCGGCGGATCGCAGGAATGGAGTGTGCTTTGAAGCGAGAGCTTCATAGCGCTGGTAGAATTTAACACCAGAGTTGACCATCTGCTGTTGACCGAACAGCGTGAGCTCGTCGGCGCCTAGCGTGTACTCGTAGTCGGAGAGGAAGGCATAGTCGCCTGTGAAAGTCTTGACGTTGGATTTGAGCTGCTGGACCACGGCTTTGTATAGCTTGGTTTTGGACTCCTGTATTGGCAAGTTAGATACGCAATTCTAACCTCAGCTTTCACTGTAAGAGACTTACAGTAGGATCACGCGCTCCATGTCTAGACAAAACTTGCGCAAACGTAATGCTGCAACCTCTTGGGATGTCTGCAGAAATCTCGGACGGCACAGAGTAGAACGGAGAGTACTGGCCCCAGTAATGCGAAATCTCAGGCTCACACTGATAGCCTCGAGGAATAGAGTCGCAGGATCTTGGGTGCTTGATAGCAGACGAAGAACTGCGTACAATCTGGCATTAGTTCCCAAATTCTCTTCATCAATCAAAAATCGAATGGCCACTCACCCAACGCCCACGATTCCCACAAGTGCAGCCAAAGTTCCAATCATCATGAGCAGAGCAATATGCTTCTTCGTCCAGATATTCCTGCTCCGCGGTCTCTCTGGAGCATCGCCATCGTGTTGATGTTGGCCGATAGGGGCATATTTATGCTGCTGCTGCCCTCGCAGGCGACGGAAAATCGCATTCATCCAAAGAACACGTGGGCCGGTGTCGGGGTGAATAACATGCTAGACTAGTCTCAATGATCTTCTCGCGTAGAGTGCATACACGGTAGGGTTTGGTTGCTTTGTTGATTTTTGACATGCAGGTTGGGTTGAAGTTGAGGGGCAGTTGCGGCAATTGCGACTTGAGCTGTGGAGAGATGCACGCCAATGAGTCGGGCCACGTGCTTGAAACACAACTGTATTCACCAGTTAGCCCTGACTGCCACTAATCGTCTATCACATGCGCTAGATGGTGAAGCAAAGAGCTTGAGAGGATAAAGCGGTATAGAGCCAAGCAAATGGGGATGTGAGTGAAGATGATCGACCATGCACATGCAGAACTAAAGATGGCGGGACATTTACCATTTCCGAACAATGCGACAAAAGTATGCTTCTTAGTAATAACGTAATACTATATATGGGAAGCGCCCACAAAGTACGAAAACAACGCTGCGCCAAAACGCTTGATATGTAGAAAATAAACGCCAGAAAAGCTGATCAACAATGCTCCATCATCGCTCCCGGGCTTCGTGTTCGTTGCCCTCATCTACTGTCGGAGGGAAATCGGCGGCTTGCCCTCTGGGCTCTACGGGTGTCGCTGCTGCAATTCGAATACTCGGTAGCCGCCCAATCTCTGGGAGAAGAGGAGCACCTGTGGCAGATACTGGGCGAGGACTGTCAGATTGTTGTGTTCGCGCGCGTTGGAAGCCAGGAATTTGTCGGTCCACAGGCGAAGTATATGGCGGCGCTTCTTCGAATCCTTCCTCATACGCTGGCGGTTGATACAATGGTATCCTCGACTCGCCCAGGTCGGCTGTGTCTAGGCTCAAGGGTCCGGCAATGCTGCCTGATCGAGTGTGGTTGTCGGCAGACTCGCGCGCCGCTGATGGGCTTCGTGAGTGGAATTGGTTGAAGTTGACAACCTCGAAATCACTACCGGAGCGTCCAAAAGGTGGCAGGTCGCCTTCGTTGTCGGACACGTCGGACATGGCTGACGTCGCTGAGCTGCCAGATCGACCTCTTCTGTGGACGCTCAGTGAATCACCAGTGACCGGTCTGACGGTGCTCTCTGACATGCTTGCTGCAGAGTCTAGGAGTGGCCGATTATCGGAATCTGTCGAATTTGCGCGGATTCTGGTACCATCGTGTCGTGCAACGCCCAAATCGCCGTACGCGACTGCACTGACCCTGCGCTCTCGAGATGCTGCGCGGTGTTCTGCGATCATAGCAGCTGCACCAGACGAAGCGCGCTGTTGCGCCCTCCAGATGCTCTCCTGCCGCATGGTCGCAAGTGTGGTGTAGTCCTCCCGTTGTCTGGCATCTCTCCTGGCCTCGCGCCTCTGCTCACGCTCTTCAATCTCCCTTCGCCGTTGTACTCGAATCTGATACAAGCTTTCCATCTCTTCTTCCCTCCTGTTCTCCTCCTCCTCTGCAGTCTCGGACGCCTCGACTACGGTGTCGATTCCTCCGCGCTCGCCTTCTCGTGCCAAAATACGCTCATTGTCCCTCACAGATTTGGAGTATGCAGGTAGTGTCATGACCGAGCGCACACTGGTGTTACGCTCGACAGTCCCATCATTCGCACCTCCATTCTGCTCCAGGTCCCCAAGATTTGCGCTCTCCCTCGCGCTTCGATTGTGTTGAGTAGGCCCATAGCTAGTATCTTCTTGCAGTCGCGATGAGTAGCTCCCCTTGTTTCCAGTAAGACCGACAGGATGCCAGTTCGTCCACTTCTTCTTCAGGTATTGGGTGGGAATGAATCTAGGGTTGTCTTGTCGTACGCGGATCGATTTGAGCACTAGATAGGATAGGAATATGACGGAGATAGCTATTGCTATGGACACGACGACCTTTTGCCAAGTTAGCCACGAGTTTAGTACAGATGTTCAACGAATCTCTTACGGCTGTGACCGTGGTTATGTTCCCACTACCGCCACTCTGAGTCTGACGCGCAACGAGGACACGGTGAGATGCCTCGGCGGGCAACAGCATTGCAACGACAGCTATGCGCCGTAGAGTTGGAACTGATTCATTTGCTGCAAAGGGCAAGCACAGACGGTCCAGGCAGGTGGAGAGGAGTGTCTTCGTGCGACGACGACCCAAGCTGATGTTCTGACAGGCAGGATGGGTGTTGGCGAGTCGGCGAGGGCTATGCTAACAACAGCTGACGCGGCTGTGTTGGTAGTAGGCTCGGTAGGGTGTCCGCGGCAGGATGCTGACAGGATTGAGTTGTGATAGTACAGTACAGTCTAGTAGCTCAGGCCGATCTAGGGTAATAATGCAAAGAACGCTGGCAGGGTTTTTCCCAGAGCATCGACAAAGAATGCAAGACAACGATGGTTTCCAGCGGTTGAGGGGACTCTGGGGGAAGCAATGGGACCCGAGTCGAGACATGGCGATCGTGTGGCTCAAGCATCAACATGAAGCTTGCCGCCCGCGCCATACTAAAGATAGATCGCCTGCGCCACGACCGCTGTGCCAACTTGATTGCCTTGCAGACCCCATCCCAGTCCTTCTTGTCCTTCCAACTTTTGACCCTGCCAATCTGCAGACCGCCATGGGAGATGTATAACACGACAGCGATATCATCGCAAGGCTGAGCAATGGCCCGGTGTGTGACTCCGATCCCAGACGCAGTTGTTGACATCATCTCGACTGCGACATCGTTGATAACAGCGCCATTATATCCCAGACTACGGAATTCCATCTCATGTGCTGTCCGAGTGGAGCGTGTGGCTCAAGAAGCGCGGCAAGGGGCTTTATGCCTTTCCTGCCATCAGCAAGTGCATCGTACATTCGTGACCGCCAGCACTTCAGCATGATTACCCGATATATCCGTAATAGATTGGCATGTTCCTACAGTAGGAGCGAGTAAGAGCAAAGTTGAAATCGAAATCGAAATCTATGAGCCGCCAATAGTACATGTGGCGTCTCTCATACAGCCTCTGCTTGCCACGATACTTGGAGTTTTCGTGTAACTTACCTCGATAAGTCTCGATATTGGCTCTGAACCTGGCGATATAGCACTCCGGGAGCATGGAGTGATCCGTACAAGTATGATCATTCGTAACTCGTTGCATTATCTATATACACGCAAACTCTGTGCCCAAGTTTCTTTCATCACACTCGAGTCAAAGATCTAGTTGATCTGAATGCACAGCTTGCCGAAGTGCTTCTGGTCCCACATGTACTGGTAAGCCTCCTTGGTCTCATCAAGAGTAAAGACCTTCTCGTCAACAACAGGCTTGATATCATTCGCCTCAATAGCGCGGTTCATCTCCTCGAACTGCTGCCTGCTACCCACCAGCACGCCACGGACAGTGCAGATGTTGTTGAGGCACTCGAGGAAAGTCGGCTGCTGCTCTCCCTTGGCACCACCGAGGAAACCGATGATGGAGATCACGCCGTCGAAAGAAATGGCTTTGAGGGACTGGGTCATGGTGTTGGGGCCTCCGACTTCGAGAATGTGCTGCACGCCGCGGCCACCGGGTGTGAGCTTCTTGGCTTCCTCGCCCCAGTTGGACACTTCCTTGTAGTTAATGACGTGATCGGCGCCGAGGGCCTTGAGCTTCTCGCCCTTCTCGGCGGAGGAGGTGGTGGCGATGACCTTTGCGCCGGCGGCTTTGGCGAACTGCACAGCGAACATGCTGACGCCGCCGGTACCTTGGGTAAGGACCCAGTCACCAGGCTTCAGACTGCGGCCCTCGAGGCCGTACAAGCCGTTCCAGGCAGTAAGACCGGCACAAGTCAATGTGCTGCCTTGCAGGAAGTCGAGGTTGGAGGGCATGGCGACGAGGCCTTGCTCGCTGTAAGCACCATATTGCTGAAGGGCACCGTCGATGGTGCCGCCGACGCCAGTTCCAACTGTGTGGTAGTCCAGCGAGCCAGCGAGATGGCCTTGGTTGAACAGAGTGAGCACCTTGTCGCCCTTCTTGAAGCGAGTCACGCCAGAACCGACAGCCTCAACGACGCCAGCTCCGTCAGATGCAGGGACAACACCAGTACGAAGAGCGAAGGGGTAGAAGCCCTTGACGATGGCGAGATCACGGTAGTTGAGCGAGGCGCCGTGGACTGTCAATCGTCGTTAGCTCATGAAAATGTAATCATTGGCAGTTTCCAGGAACTTACACTTGACAAGAACGTCGTTCTCGCCGACCTGGGGCACAGGTGCATCAGTGGCGAGCTTCAGGCCATCGAAGCCAGTTAGCTCAGCGACAGTCCACTGCTTCTGAGTCGAGGGCATTTTGTCTAGTAGTATAGGAAGTAATGCAAACGCTTGACAGAAGTAGCAAGATATTGATATGAGGGTATATAGCAAGTAACAAAAAGAGCAAAGTATAATCCAAAGGAAAGTAAACACAATACCTTTCCGGTGATTTATGAAGCCATCACGGTTCCAAGGATGTGACGTGTAGCCAGGGCCTGGCCGTCCAACAGGATTATTAAGCCAGACGCCTGGCGATTTGCAGCGACGGCGACCTCGGGTATAGAACGTGGACCACAGGCCTTTCAATGGACCCGCCATTCTTCCATGATCGATGGCAGATGACGTTTAGAATGAGGGAAAGCGCTTGAAGTGCCTGTTCGGCAGTGCTCGAATACTGCCGAAGAAGCCACGGCCGAGTCTCGGCATCACAGCTTCGCATGCTTTCCCTGCCACTGTATCGATTGGTTAGCAATTTCTAGGGCTATGGTATTGATTTGCAATATGTCACACGTCCTACTTGTTAGCTGAGAGATGCTAAGACAAGTAATACCCCTGTCACATGACAAGCTGAGACGCGATCCTTGGAGATGACTTATTTGGTCAGCAAAGTACAATCGTGGACCTTCGACATTGATTTGAAGATTTAGACTTGAACAGACGGTACAAATTATAGGAGCTTTCATTCAACAAGACGTTCTCTGGTGCTTTTTTGGTATGTTTTTCAGTGTTTTCGATTTTCACACGGCTATGGTATCAACCCATCCCTTGAGGGACAACAAACAGGCATACAAAAACGCCAATATTGCATGGCCGCCAGGACCATTGCTTGAAGTAGTGAAGAGTGCAAATCATGGTGCTCGTCTAAAGGTAAACCTCCAGATCAGGCGCTGACCTCAGCAGCACTGCACTGGCTGGATCCCTGGGACCATCCCAACAGCCTGTTGGCGATGTCGCTACAGTAGCAGGCGGTGGCACCTCCACGACCCAGACTACCGCTCGCGCCCAAAGAGCCGGAGTTGTACATGCGAGCAGCGCGGTAGTACTTCTGAGCTGCCTCGCCGGTAGCCTTGGCCAGAAGCTGCTTCAAGCCTTCTCCCTCGCCACCTCGAGTGCCCGCAACGCCATCCTCGACCATCTGGTGGATCTCACTCTCTGGGCAAGGAATCTGCAGGCCGGTGCCGTCGTTGCAGGAGCCAGCACCCTGGTTCGACTGGAAGAGGCCAGGATTGGCGTGCGCGTTGCTGGTGGTGCGAACGCGGACACACCCGAGGGACTCTTGCTGCATCACTACGTAAATGAAAGCCTTGTCGACCTGGGTTTGGGCAGAAAGGTCTGCGATGGCAGCTTTCACGTCGGCAAGCTCTTGCTCAGTGTTGTCGGTGTTGCTGCCGAGAGCCCATGCGTTGGAGCACGAGTGGGTCATGATGTCTTGGTTGATCTCCCACAGAGTATCAAAGGGGAGCCATTGGTCCTGACTCGGCCAGCCGGCGCCCTCGGAACCATCGCCTGTGAAGGTCTTGATGTATGGGCCGCCTTGGCTCTGAATGCCGCCACCACCCGAGGTCGGAGTGGGTATGGCACTACCGGAAGAAGTGGACGACGATGTGCTCTCATGGGGCGCAGGCGGCGAGGCAGGAGGGCTTGACGATGAAGGAGCAGACGTGGTTGGCTCGCCAGAAGGCTGAGACGAGGCTGGCGGTGAGTATGCAGAAGAAGTTGGTTGCGTTGGCTCGAGCGTAGTGGTCTCCGCGACAGTGCTTGAAGATGTAGTTCTTGAAGTCTCAGCGCCAGATTGCAGAGATGAGGAAAAAGTTGTAGTGTCAGATGGAGAAGGTTGAGGAGGCTCCACGGAGCCAGTCGGCGAGGAGGGCGGTCCATAACCTCCAGGGATGTCCATGGGTGACTGAGATGTCGGAACGGCCTCAGGGGAAGAGCTGGAACCGCATTCACCGAAGCCAGACTGGCAACCAGCGCCGCAATGCTCCTCGGCATTGCCGCACCAGCCGTTGGAACTGTACGCCAGATATGTCAGTGATTGTTTCATGGTCCCGAGCGCAGCGGCCGTTTCACTCGACTTACCCACAGCAGAACCCGGCTCTGCAGGTTGCGCCGCCCCAGCTTCCGCAGGACCCGTCGTAGGATTCCCAGCGCCCAGCGACAGCTCCAGGACGAGCGCCGTAGTCGCGGCGACCGTGAGTATGATCGCGAAGAAAATGAGGAATCGCCGTGGCAAGTGCCACGAGGGCAAGGATGGAGATCTGATACATGTCAGAAAAGCTGATCAGCAGAGATGGTTGCGCGACTCACCAGAAGAAAACGCATGTTGTTGACTTTTCGGTGTTTCCGTGGTTTGTAAGGACTGATGTGTTTGAAAAGGAGCGAGGGTATTGAAGAGTTGGGGGTGCTCTTTATGAAAGCGAGCGGAAGGTTGGTGACTGCTTGGTGGGGGAAGGAGTGGTGGTCAATTTGCAGCAGCAATGAGTGACTGAGTGCAATGTCAATCTGGTCAATGAGCGGTCACAGATACTAGTGAAAGGACAGTTGCATGTGCGGACCCACTCGCACACGAAAAGTGCAAACGGTGACAGCAAATTTTTGTCAGGAGAGAAGGAAGGAACGATGGAGGAAACATCTATCTCAACGACACGAGGCCACCTTTTTATATTCTCTTTCAGCGCGTTACTAGTACCATATACTCCGCGTCCTGTGATGGGGTATGCTTTCTGTACCTGCGTGACCGGGTCAGTCTGAGGATACACTTGAGTGCGCCGTCCATTTGACATTTTTGTGTAACCTGCACTTCTCCCCATCGATTGGACGCCGATTTTGAAATCTGTCGAGCGGGAGAGTGCAGAAAGAACGCCACATGCGCGAAACGTACCTGTCGACTCAAACTCTTTCGCTAGATCGTACAGCAAGAAGTCCAGAAGTACCGCGTTCACCTCTGATTCGGCCTCAGGGTGGTCGGTGACAATCTGCCGTCGGATCATCTCCACTGCCCAGATGCTACAGCCACGGAGTTGCAGTTCCCAGCTCTCACCAGCCTTCAACTCCTCCATCCTGCGGAGACGGCTCTCCAGTGGCGGAGAGAACGTGATAACGCCGAGGTTGTACAACATCTGGGGAACCCGGTAATCTAAACAAACACAGGTGTCACTAATACCCGACGTGCAGGAGTTCGGTTCAACAAGGGAGGACTAACCTGCGAACATAGTGATGTGTTCGATGTCGTAGAACTCTCCATAACCTGTGCCATTAAAAGCGGCCCACAAGTCGGCCACGAAAATTTGTGCACGCTTCAAGAAGCGTACCTTGCGACCCTCGAAGCGTCCTTCGTCACTGAAGCAAGGGAAGTGTTTGGCTAAGAGGTTCACCAGCTTCCCGGCCGAGTGGTCTGCTTCCTCTATGAGGCGCACAACGCTCACATCGGGCCGCGTCTGGGCCTCGGCCGGTTTCACATCGAGCTGCTCCGTAAGGGGTTCGGTGGCATCCTGCGTGTGTGTTATTGTGTCTTTGATCTCAGCAGCATCTGGCGGACACGTGCTAGTGTCATCCATGTTGGAGGACGCCGGCGTGAGCGCTCCCCCGAGAGAGCTCCCGACCAACGAGGTAGAGCTTGTGAGGTTGCTTTCTACAGGTGTGTCGAGACTTGCATTGGGCGACACCTGACCAGCGCCTTGGTCTTGTGTGTTGTCGGCCGCCATCTCCATGTGATCGTCGTTGTGTTCAAGGTCGCTGTCCTCGTCGTCAACGTCGTCATTGTCGCCGAAGTCCTGTCTTAGTCAGCTCGACATGTACCTTGTCCTATCAACGATTTGGAATCGTACCCTTCGTAGAACTTGGGCTGCTTCCTGTAACACCTCAATCCTGTCAGCTAACAGCGGAACCACTTCATCCGTCGCGCTCCTAAAAGCATGCTCTGCCCTCTCACTGAAATCATCATTGCTCCAAAATCGTGGCGTGGTAAACGGGATGCCTTCGTCAAGTGCGCGCCTCAAACAAGCCACCAAGCTGTTGTAGCCTGTCCATCGTTTGCCTTGATACTCGACCTGATAACGCTCTTCGGCTGACTTCTCCGACCAGAACGAGAAGTTCAGCAGATCCATTGTGAAAACAAAATTTACCAGACCGATCTCGTCTACATCGACGCCGAGCTTGGGGTGCAATTCGTGCTCGCTCCAAGTTTGCGTGGAGTATTTCCGCTCACGCATGGCTTTGTACAGATGACTGGCCGCATCACGTGTGCCGTACATCGAGATTGCCACGTCAATGGCATTGTACGCGATGTGCTCGGCATCTTTGAGGACGCCTAGAAACGGGTCAGTGAGACTGCGACACGACACGAAAACTGCCAACGTCACACGGGACTGATAGTGCAGTAGCGTAGCAGATTGTATAGAGCACGTAATCCGTGACAAGAAAAATATCCACCTTACCTGTATTGCTAGATGTGGCATCCTGGGCTTTGTTCGAGAAGCCCAAACTTTCTCTCAGGAGAGCGATCAACTCGTGGTCGACATCCGGATCGTCCATTGTTTCTGCAAACGTCGTACACAGCAGCCGCCCTATCAAGGGTCAATCTGTATGCAGGTACCAATTCGATGGACTTTGTGTAATGGGCGAAGCGAGCGAATGATGGTGGCGCGAAGGGGGGTGAAGGATGCAAGTGGCTTGTGAAGGCTCTTGGCGGCGTGGAAGAAAGAGTTCACGCTTGTCCGACGACATGTCCCTTCCTCCGCAACGGCATTAACTGATTAAATGCTTACTCGCCACACCACTGCAGTGATTAATCTCTGTATGGTTTACACTAATGAGTAGCCAGAGAGATTAGCCAAAAGCCAGTCTGCTGTTTTGTCGCAATAAATCTAGAGCCCACGGACAACATTGAAGCCCCCCAGGATGGCTTTTCCTGCGCAACAAACACCGGCCGCATACGTACCGAGCGACAGAGCGAAAAAAAAATCATTTCGGAAAGTGATCGCACATTAGCGTGTATGTCGAGAACCGAGAGTTTGTTTGCGGGTTGCGTCAAAGATGCGCAAGGCCGATAGCCGCAAAAAGAAAAGCATCTTGCTCTCTCGCTCGCAGGACTGAAAAAAAAAATTGAATTGTGTGCCAACGAGACTCATACATCAGGTAGCTGGGAGAGGCCTTAATCTCTCGCTATGCTGTTCAGACACATGTGAGTTTCCTGTTAGTATAGCCTTCACTGAAAGAGACCAGAGTTCGGTTCCTGTAGATCCCCTTAGATCCAGAACTCTGCTTCGAGGTAAGGCATGGTGACAGTGATCTTGCCCTCGTGCATACAGCAAACCTCCAGCGTTGATATAGGCCCTGTAACATAGCGGTGCTGCAACATCGCCGTTCGATTGTCACGCATTTGTCCAATGCACCGCCGGCAAACTGATTAGCTCGACAGAGCCATATGATACAACGCCGTCGCCGACGACAGAGACCATTCGAAGAGTCATCTCAAAGACTTTTCTTTTTCCTTGGTCATCTCGCAGGCTCTTTTCTTTCGACATATATATTCACACCCTTGACTTCCTGGAATCTGTTGGACATCGCTGCATGTCCGCTCGAGCGGTTCTATATGCCGTAACACACTGCGGCGACTATATATCAAGGATCCGATACGGCTGTAGACGATGTCAGTCATACTGCATACTGCCTGGTCCCAACAACCGCTTCCGATGGCTATGGTGATCTCGACGCCGCCTCACGATCTCAGGACTATCGTATGTGGACCACAATGGGCTTCTGTCCGTCGTTGTTCTGGCCGCCGTTATTCTGGAAAGTCTCTACCTACAAAGGACAAAGGATTTCGGGCAAGAAGCTCTTTCACAACTACTTCACTCTCTCTTTGCACAGCGCTGGCGGCGTCCCGCGTCCCGCCCGCTACGACACCTACAACACTTCGTCACTATTCACAATGTGGTTGTCCAAAGTTACTATACCTTTCAAGATCCGTGAAGGATGCCCTTGTTGCCTCTCGCGACGCGCGCGACAACGCCTTGGAGTCGTCGGACGCGAGTCGCGCTCACCGTTCACATGGCCCACGTAAATACCAGCTCTCCATACCAGATCCACCACATCTTCTGGCTCACCGAGCACCACCACAGCTCTCTCACCACGCAGAACGGTTCATCATCGCCTTTCTGTCACGGCCAGAGAGCACCACGCGCAACAATACTCATATCCCACACGCCACGACCACACCAAATACTGCTATCACCATGTCCGGGCATGACTACATCGACTCTGAGTATGACCAGCGGTTAGGTCCCAACCCCTTCCAAACCTGGGATGAGTACTTCGTTATTCCAGAGGAAGACACCGACATGACAAACGAGAGCACGAATGTCGGCGTTCAGAACCACGACAACACTTTTTCCTCTGTTCCCGCTCAGGTGGATCCCACCTTGGATGGAAACACTCTCAATGGTGCTGGCTCTGTGAATGACAACTTCGGCCAGCTCCAATTCCCAGACCAACCACAGTTCGCATCACCGCCGTTCCAGAACTTTCGTGATGAGCCGATGTTCAACATGCCGCACGACAACACAAACCAGAGAGGCTATCAATCACTTCAGACAACATTGCCAGCTCAGGTCTTCAATTTCCAGCCAGAGTCCAATTCCGACCCCGACAACTACGGCTTCAACCCCTACAACGTCCCGGGTCTGAACAACGACCCTACTTGGATTCCCACCACTGGAGCAGACCAGCAAAACTTGTCACAGCGATACACGGCCACAACTATCCCGGGTCAGTATCCTCTGTCATCACAACAGCCAGTTCTGCAGCGCACACTGTTCCAGCAGGGTGGCCAGGCCATGGCTGGTGCTGGTGCGATTGAACCTGGAAACAACTTCCAGCCGTATTTCGCTGGGAACCACTCTTTCGCGCCTCAACCCCAGGGTAGCTTGCCGAATGCCTCTAGCGTTCTCCCACACCCAGCTGCACCTTCAACGCCGATCGCTCCCGAGCCAGCATCCAATGTTGAAGCCACGACCCCGACGGCCGAGAACTCCAACGACGATGCCAAGCCTGTGCTTCCACCAGTCGTTTCTGAGAAGAAGAAGACCAAGGTGAAGCAGACTGACAAGAGGAAGAAGCCGTCGACTTCTAACGCAAAGAAGACAGCTGTCAAATTCCCCCTCGACTACAGCAAGCTTCTCGTCTCATCACTCAAAGACGCCAAGAAGAACGTAGAAATCAAGCAATTCAAGCTTGAAGTTGTTGACGACGACTGTGACGACGTTGCCGCTCACAAGGCAGACTTTGTGCTCAGGATCGCAAAGGCACTCGAGGTCGACTTTAGGCCGGAAGCTGAGGAGCGCGAGAGGCTGACCGAAGAAGGCCGCAACGAGTTCACGCGCTGGCAAACGGAGCATGAGAACAAGACCTGGGCTGTGCTCGCTGATGAGGAAGTTGTGGACCCCTCGAAGTTCGTTCAGTCTTGTGCCACGATTTTTTTCCACAAGATCTTGAAGGCTCACCGATCCAAACTCATCAAAGACCCAGGCAAGGCCGTTTCCAATGGCTCTGTTGACGTTACGTCGAAGTGCTCTGAGCGCATCAACGCCGCTATCACGGTCATTGAGGAGTATTCCATTGTCAAGTACGACTTCCTCAAGCGAGACCGTTTGGATGCCTTACTTGCCAGCCCTAGAGGGTTCTTTATGAGAAAAGTGGAAAATTGCATCGTGAACTACAAGAAGAAGGACGGTGTCGGTCCTGTGAAGGTTGACAGTGACGAGAAGTCCTCGCTGGCTGCGCCCAAGGCGAAGAGCCAGGGCAAGAGGAAGCGCAAGGAGCCTTCTCCCCGTGCCAGCGACGATGAGGACGAGGAGGAAGATGAGGTCGAGGGTCAGAGTGACGAGGAGTTCATGCAGCCCACCAAGCCCACCAAACGCACCAAGCGCCACTGAAGGGTTCCCACTGTTTGAGTGAAGAGAATGACTTTTCTTTTGGTTTGACGAAGAGATGACATGCATAACCGGCGTTTAGGGTTTTTTTCTTATGGCATTGGAAGTTCTTTTACCGAAGCATGCATGTGACGGGAGTCATACCGGAGTTTATCAGCGAACAACGCTTTTGCATATGGGCGGGACATGATACCCACGGCCGACATACTAGGCCTCGTCTATTTTCAGTTTACTCATAATCAGAATGACATGATCAAAAACAACATAATCTGTGCATCTTCCCCTGTAAAGCCGTGTATACGCACCCTCAATTTCCTCGTCGTTTCTGTTTACAACTGACGCATATCTGATTTCTTGTCGCAATCCTGCACATTCCATCTGTCTTACCAACTGTGTCGGTACTATGGTACATTGTGTCCCTCCGAGATGATTCTGCGACTACACAACATGCAAACCCGCACTCCTGACATCCAACCATCACCGTCCTCCCAAATCACGGTAAGACCACCACACACTTGTGCGCACGCGGCGTCACCAAGAAGAAATTCTCCATCTCCATCGACGCATCCGTCGTCTCGGGAGCAAGCTTCGCGCCCCTACACTGCCTGAAAAACTCCGCGCTCGCCAGCCGCAATTCCATGTACGCGAGGTGCATACCGAGACAGACGCGCGAGCCTGCTCCGAGCGGATGAAAGGCTCTCTTCGCGGCTGGACTGACTCCGTTGTTGAGCCAGCGTGAGGGGAGGAATCTGGGAGGGTTGTGTCAGCGTTGGGAGATTACAAAATGGAGGTCATGGGGGTTCTTGTAGCTTACTCTAGCGGACGTGGGAACAAGTTAGGGTTGCGGTGGAAGGTGTACGCCTGTGTTGTGACCGTGGCGCCCGCTGGGATGAATCGTTCGTCGATTGTGACACCGCCCGGAGGGACAGATCGGGGCAGGCCTGCGGGCGCTGCGCTGTACAGCCGCAGCGCCTCCTCGATCACCGCGTTCAACAGAGAAAGTTTCTCCAGATCCGCGTCACCATAACTTTCATCCAATGTGGAGACTTCTGCCTCCAATTCCTGCTGCAGTTTAGGTTGGGACAGGACCGCCCAGACCAGGTAGGTCAGCGTCGTCGACGTGGTATCCGTACCGGCAACGATCAGACCGGAAGCCTCACGGTGGACGTCGTCCATCGACAGCTTCTCGCCTGCCTCAGCTTCCGCAGCGATGTTAGAGAAGATGTTGCTGGAAGTCTCGCTCGCTTTGATGCTGTCGAGGTATTTCCTGCCATGCTCGTGGAGGACGTCGTTCGGGCAGAAAATGTTCTGTATCGCGGGAATTGAAACAAACCTCAGCACTTTGCCCAGAACCGTGATGATGGGGAACTCGACGCCGACTCCTCGCACGGTGATCCTAGTAGTGATGACATGCATGATCTCGGAAACCTATTACCCAAAATCAATCAGTGTGCCTCTAAACAAGGGCAGCACGACCAGCCCAAGCCTTTCGAAAGGACTCACCGTTCCCCTGGACAGATTGTCGAAATCATGCCCATACATGAGTCTTCCAGCAACGTCCATCGTCATGAAACTCCACCACATCAGCACATCCAGCTTCCTCTCCTCATTTCCAGCCGCAGTCTCCTTCATCCTCCGCACCGCAAATCTTACCATCTCACTCACAGTATCATGCCAATGCTGCAGCAAGAAATTCCGGCTAAAAGGCCTCGAAAACAACTTCCGGCGCGCACCGTGTTCTTTCGGATCGGTCATGGTGAACATTGTGCTCCTGTCCGGCGACGCAGTGAACTCGTTGTACCACGCCGTTTTGCGGAAACCGCTGCCGATGCGGTGGATGGTCGCGAGGCCTTCCAGGTCGCTGATGGCGACTTCATCGGGGGAGATCCGCACAACGCTACCGTATGTGGCGTGGAGATCGTGGACGTAGAAGGCCCTGCGGCCGGTGACGATGGCGAGCTTTAAGGGGAGTCTGGTGAAGCGGGAGTGCCATGGTCCAGGGAGAGAGCGGAGCGGGTTTCTGAGGCCTTGGTAGAGGATCTAGCGACAGGTTAGGAACCAATTTAGTTCTGAATTGTAGTTGATAGCTTACCGTGAGTAACACTGCTACCAAGCAGGTAACGGCTATAGCCTTTGGGTCGTGAAGCGTAAAAGGCATTTCGTTCAATGATCAAGATCGAGTATTCCAGCAAAAGCGGTGCTCTTCGACAGTACTACACATCATGTTGAGCTACAATATACAACACAATATATACATACTCACATCGGGTTTCCGGATATCGGATCATCCAGTGCCCGGGCTTTGTATTCATGCATGCAGTAGTGTAATTGAGACACTAACTACACCCCACTCCCATACATCACACTCGGGGATTCGGGAATTGGTTCCTTGCGCAGACTTGGACTGTCTTTCTTAGCATGTTTAGTGGAAGATGTGGGCCGAGGAAAGCATCTCAAACTAACACATACTGTAGTTGTTTCAAAACTATCTCCCCCCACATTGCCGGATCCTGCAGACGTTCAATAAGCCCGGCGCCGGGATTTACACTTTCTGGAGTGCTGGAATGCTGGAATGCAGATAGGTGTATTTGGAAGGAGACGACGTGATTAGCGTTCGATTGCCTGCACCCTCCGTACCTTGGAATGTGGGGAAAGAGTGTTGTAATTCTCTCACTCTACGGAGCACGAAGAAGGCTTGGAGCCCCACACGTGGGGAAGGATGAAAGCATCTCGATGATCTTAGACAACCTTGGAAGATTGCGAGGTGGCGTATTTTGAAAGCAGTACATGATTTCCTCTACTACATCATAAGCTCTTCCAAAAAGTTGCGCTGGCTTACATTGGCCTCCCAAAGTCTATCTCGTCCGTACATGGTCGTTCGTCACCGCCAAAGATTGTTCCTACTAGCTCAGACAAGGGATTGCAAGTGTGAGTGTCTCTGTAGCCGGACACTTCGGGGCCCAGAAGCCCTGAGGTTTGAGCTAAATGACACTGCGGTGAACAATGACACCTGATGCCTTTCGATTCGCGTCAAATTCCGGATCTGTGCCGTACGAGACACTGCTGCAATCAGTTGCACTGTATAGCTGACGACGCGTTTTGTCGATAACACCGCTTCGAACTCTTTTCATTCTGCAAGGATCGTCGAAGGTTGATCGGAGGCATTGACGACCCAAGAGTCATGCTAGAATTCGAGCATGTGCTTGCGCTTGCGATGTTGGAAAGCAGGTGGCCGTGCAATGTTGTTGTACACTCCACTACGTGCTCACTTCCGCTTGTTCGCATTCCCACTCACTTCTGTCGAAGAGCTGTGCCCTTCAGCATGCGACTGATCGTGATCGTGATCATGCTCATGCCCATGTTCATCCAAATCCTCCTCCTTCCCAGCAATGAACTCGTCCGCAAACGGCACACCGCCCTCCTTGTCCGCAGTGAAACGCACAGTAACCCTCCGCACACCCTTGACATCAGACGCAATCTGCTCCCGCATAGCGTCCTTGATAGCGTCCAACTGTCCAACAGTGTAGTGGCTCGGCGCGCCGACCTCAATGTCGACCAGGAAGTTCTGCCCGCTCTTAATGCCCTGCACGCCTCTGATGTCTGCCTCCCCGCTGCTCTGAGCCTGCAGAGCGGTTGCTGCTGACTTTTGCACGTTTTCTTTGACCTCCTCGTCCATAGCTACGTCCGCGAGCTCCAACATTGCTGACTTGGTGTTACCCCATCCAGCTTGCACAATCATACCGCTGATCGCCAGGCCACCAACGGGATCTAGCCAGGCCGCGCTAGTCAAGAAGTGGCTTGCAGAAATGGTCAACAACGCGACGAAAGCGGTGAGACTGTCCACGCGGTGGTGGTAAGCATTGCTCGCGAGGACGGAGCTGCGCTTCTGGTTTGCGATCTTCATCGTTGCTCGGTATAGCCACTCTTTGATAATAATGCTGCCTCCAGCTAGCCAGGCGGCATTGATGTTCGGGCCGAAGTGTTCAGCGCCGTGGCTGTGCGAGTGGCCGTGGCCAAAGATCTCGAAGTGCGAGAGGATGTGTGCGATTTCGGGGAAGAACTGCTGGCTGAGGGCCATGAGAGCTTGGAGGCCGATCATGATACCGCCGGAGAGCAGGAGGCCGGAGACAGCGAGGGCGCCGAGAGACTCGATCTTGCCGTAGCCGGTTGGAAAGCGTGAGGATGCGGGTTTGAGAGAGTAGGAGATCGTTGCGAGGGTCATGATGTCAGAGACCAGGTCTGTGAGGGCATGTAGGGCGTCTGCTGTCAATCTGTATTGGTGCCATCCTTGGTTAGCCAGTCGTTCCTTCTACTTCCTCCAATTGTCCAGGGGTCTCTTACGCCTGTGAATTGAAAATGTATCCTCCCGCGCCCTTCGCAACCGCCATACCCAAATTCACATACAACCCAACTCTTGTAATCCTAACACCAGGGTCGCTTTTATTGGCGCTCGTAAGGAAAGTCGTGTCATGGTGGTGATGATGTCCTCCATGTCCGTGTCCATGCGAGTGAGCCCTCACTTGTTGCTGTGAACCCGCCATGGTGGCTGTTGGAGAGGAGTAAGTCGGGTTGCGAGCTCGGTGGGCAATGTTGGACCACTGCAGAGGGGACCTTAATGGCGAGGCTGCTTGGCTTTGTTGATGTTGTTGTTGACCTCGGGGGTTGGCTGGCGAAGCGGTAAGGAGCACACGTGACTGGCCAGCGACGGCTTTTCGTCTGAAGAATGATGAAGGAAGGAGCGAGGCAGGGTGAAGTGAAGAAGAAGAGAGAGTAGCAGTAGTATTACATAGCGCGCGGGCAGAGCATGGGCGCGTGTTTGTCGGGAGTCGCATCAAGGAGAGAGCTTTCAGGCTTCCTAAGACCAACGGGCGACGCGAGCAACTCGGCCACGTATATCACACAGTAGTGGTAGTAGCAAAGGCGCGCGGACAATAGCAGGTAACAATAATAATAGAACGGATCTGGTAATGGGGACACGCAGCTGCAGGGATCGCCGGCAGTACTCGCCCTGCAATAATTGTCTCTGTTTCCGGTCGGCACCACAACGGCTGGGGGGTTATTTCAGGGTTGATGATGACGTGCGCGTTTTCGCATTGGCCACGGCGTACGTGTGCGATGGACGAGTATTTCACTGGCGCACACGTATATGTGAGGCTGATGCGATGGAAGGTCAAAGCACGTGAACAGCAGAGTGCACGAGAAGGCGCTACGTGTTCAGGTGGATCATAATAGAAATATCGAAGGAACGTAAAAGGACATCGGGAGTTCAAACACGCACAGTGGGTTCAGATAGTGAGGTGGTAATCAAGTATTGCAATAGCGTTATCGAAAACAAGTATCATTTCACTCATAGATCTCGTTCATTCCCTCGTACCCATTTCCATATTCCAACCCGTAGTGAGAGTTTCGACAAAAAGAAATATGTAAAATCCAAATTCAACAAGTGAGAGGATAGCAGATTGAGTAGCGGCAGAGTACTGATCTCCTCGCCTACCAGAGCATTCCGGTCAGATGCATTGTAGATGCCCGGTAGAACGCCCTCGCTGTAAGTACTGCCAAAAAAAAGTAGAAAGAGAATCAAAAGTGATGTGTTGCTCTAAAAGCAGAACACGATGCTCTGTGCATCTGCTGTGTTGTTGTCGCGCTGCACTTCGCGAGCCTTCTGTCGGCTCACGAGCGTAGTCGCAGTGGAACCCGCGGGCGCCTCAGCCATTGCTTTCGCTGAGCCCGATGAGCTGGATTTCACAAGGTCGAGGTGTGCCAGCCCACCAGCTTGCTCGCTGCGCTCTTCCAACGGTGTGATGACGTCGTCGTGCGAAGAAGAGGTCTCGGAGAACAACGAAGATGGAGCATTGGAGGAGGACGATTCGTGTGTGTGGCTGAGCGCAACGTCTGTGTCGTTCTGCTGGGTTGCAGCAGCGGCTGTGGCCTCGTCCTCTTTTCGTCGCTGTTCTTTCTCGAAGTCGTGTGCCTGATAAGTCGGCGGCTGCAGACGCCAGTCTACTAGACGCTCTTCACGCCAATTGATACGCATGCGCTTGCCATTGCAAATGACAATGTCGCTAGCTCGCACTGCGTCAGACATCAGAAGTGGTGCACAGCGTCTTACGTAGCGGCGAATTTGAATGGCGGTGCGCAAATGTGGTGGCTGCCACTTGCCGTCAGGGCTAAAGTTTGATGGTGCAGTCTCGTAGGTAGTTTGGGAAGCTGAGACTGTAGATGATGCGGTGGTAGTGCGGGAGTAGCCTGGACGGTCGGCGTTCATAGAGGTAGAGGTCGTAGTTTGTGTGAGCGTGTTGCTGTCAGTGAAGTCTTCGCGGATGGCGGATAAGTCGATCTCATCGTCTTCTCTGGTGGGTGTGCCTAAAGGTGTGACAGATGTTGATACAGCTGGTGAGGACGCTGTGTTTTGCTCCGTAGTGTCCTGGGCGAATGAAGGATACATCTGCTGTAGAATGCGTTCCTGCTCAGCAATGACAGCTGCGCTGGTGATGTCGGCAGCTGTTTGCGTATTGGGTCTCCTTCTGCGGCGAGGAACTGTACACTGCTTCGAGATATTTCGCTCATCAAGGGCAGGCGCGAGATCAATCCCAGCGCCGATCTCATGCACCATCTCAAGGATCTTGTCCTCAGACTTGTGCGCCAGCAGGATCTGGTCTGTCTCGACTCGCAATCTCACAATGTACTGCTCCTCTGCACGGAACAGCTGCGGGTCTTTTCTGAAGGCTTTCTGCCTGGCTGCGCTCGGGATAAGATGAGCGAGCTTACTGTTCGGAGCAAGCACAGTGTGGCAAACGTCGGGTGCAAGTCCAATCTCTGCATGCTGGAGCGTGTAAGATCGCAAGAGTCTGCCTTGTTTGCCGTCCTTCACGCGGTGGAAATTGAGCATCGTTCCTCGGACTTCGACGTAGATGTCCCTCCACTCGCTCATGGAGACCATGTGTAACGGGCTGACGGACTCCATATTGACCAGCATCCTTAAACCGGCAGATACCGTGCAAGTGTACTGCGGGAGAGCTTCCTTGCCAACAGCGATCTCTCGTCCTACCACTACCTTTTGTCGTGAAGCGGTGGCATAGCTCGGTGGGTCGTCCTGTGCTGGTGCGCACGTGGTTTGGAATGTGTTGAAGTAGCTCTGTGCTCTGCGAGGAATTCGCGTGGCCGCCATCTCGGCGACACTCGCCACGTGGGCCTCCTGTCGTGCAGCCTGTTGTGATGACTGGAGGCTGCTACTCCTACCCGTAACTGTGATGGCCAGCGAGCTCAGTGTCTCGCCTTCGCCTTCCATGTTACGCATCTGTAGGTAGTGTCGGGATTGTTGGCGTTGTGCAAGGTGCAACTTGTGTAACTGTTGCAACCTTCTGGCAATCTCGTCTCTGCCAGCTTCGACTTCGGCTTCAGTCGGCATGATAAGAGAGTCGGTTAATGAGTTGTCGAGACTAGTCGCTTAGTGCTGTATCGAATGCAGCGCGAGCAATGCGTGCGGATCGCAAACGGCGCCGGTGGAAGTGTGGGGAAGGCGCGTGGTGTTGTTCCAGAAAGCCGGGTGCTAAGCCCTAACTATTTGGGGTGCATTGCCATGTGACAGGTAAGGTCGCAATGGCTGTTTGCAGATGCTATCCAGCAGTGGGAGTGTTGTGTTTGAGGACAGTCGTCGACAGGGAGGAGAAGAGGTGTAGGTTGAATGTTGCTCAAGCAAAGTGCAACAGGGCCAGAACCCCTGCAGGTGGGCACGCAGGGTAGAAGATGGGGAAGACGAGGCGCGGATGCGCGAAATCCAGATCTCGCTTTGGGGGCGAGGCGGGCCGGAGTGCAGCAGCAGCGCAGATGTTCTACGCCTCCTCTCTGCTTTCAGAGTGCTAGGCGGGCTTGGAAGAGATAGGCTGCGGCGGAGGCTTCTCGCGTGGTCAGAAAAGGCGTGGCACGCGTAGTGCAAGCGGAAGGTTGTATTGACTTCGTGTAATGCTCGGGTGCGTAGTGGGCAAAGCCGGGCGATAAGTCGAGAGTCGTTTGGGAAGGTAGTCGAATCTGCCAGTATCTGTTCGCGGGAGCGGCTCGTATATTGCAGACAAAGAATGAAGGGATCGCAGACAAAGCCAGCGACCGGGTTATTTGCTGGTCCTCACAATCAATCAATGGTCAAGTGACAAGGAGCAGGTGGTGAGAGACAAGCACGGCGCCTTGCGGACTTGCTTGGATGGTGCCGGTGGTATAGGTGTGCACCGTGTGTCAAGGGTTCACTGCTCGCCGGCATGTGCCAGTCACCGCAATCGCCCTACACAGCAAGGCCGCCTCCCAAGATACGCCAGGCCACGCGGGCAATGCGGGCCTAGATCGGAAATGGTACCAAGGGCTCTTTAAGCGAGCAGCTGTCTCAGCGCTGAGTGTTCTAGTGGCGTAGTCGTTCTGGGGTCTGGGCCGGAGGCTGCTTGGGGAGGATTGGGTACGATGCTTGGCGGAGAGAGAGACAGGGAGTGGCCTGGGTCTTATGACTGATGTTCTTCTTTGCTGCAAAGGTTGATTTCCTTGAGATTGTGTTTGTAACAGGGCAAATCTTGAATATGTGTTGCTGCTTGACAAGCCACGTGAGTGCAAGCAACAGCACTGCGAGCGTATGTCAAGCAGTGCGTGCGGTGAGCATTAAATGCCGCTGATGGGCAGCAACAAGCACTTCCGCAAGCGACTGGGCAAACGTGGGATCGCGTTTTCCTGGGCATCCAGCGTGTTGGCACAGCAGAACGGCAAAGGAATGGGCATGGCAGCACCGGAGCGTGTACGCCTTTTGGCAGCCGCAAGAGACATGCTTCTGCACAGTCATGCCCACCCCTCTCGGTAGTGCTTGTCCCCACCTTGCACTTGCACCATCACACCGTAGACTGCTTCGAGGTGTGATATTCGATGGCCATCTGACTTGATTCCAAGGATCCCCAGAGAGATCAGCATGTCACCAGCAAAGCGCTTTTTTCCGCGCTGTCTCCCCTTCTCTCCACGCAACCCCGGCATATTCCACCGCAAGCGTGTGCACAGTCATGCGGAGTGCGCCGCCGGAATGCACGTGGAGAAACCAGAAGACCCATGGCTCGCATGTCTGTGTACTCTTCGCTGGAGCATCGGGACGTTCGGGACGAGTGATAAGAAAAGATCTAGGTTGACCGTTGTCTCTGTTTCTCTACCCTTGATCTCTACCAGCGGAAAATGGCGAGCGAGGAATCTCACACAGAAAAATGTGGGAGACGGGTGATCGGGAAGTCGGAAAGTGGTCTCGCGGAGCCGCGCAAACAGGAACACTTGGCTATCCTTGCTCGCGGGCTGTGCTCTAGGCGCAAAGGGTTTGGCAGGAACGGGGACGAGCTTGGAAACACATTATTTTACGTCAGGATTCTCAGGAAAGCAGGGCAGACGTAGACTAGCACGTGCAAAAAAAAGTATTGTGGGTTATCCTGTCATCAGAAGGTACGCAGGTATTCGCAAGGTCATGGCAAGTTAGCAACTCAATGGCTGATCTTCGCAAATGAATGAATACGCTTATGAAACATAATTGAAAGGTTTGCATTTCGGCTCTGAAACCATAAAGTAGACCGACAGCGTGATCTTTCCATCGATCTGGTACGAAAGTAGTAGCACACACAATCCGTGTCTCGTCATTCTTCCATCCAACGCGTTGAGCATAACAGTTGTAAACAAGCAAGCCAAAATACTGTCCAAATAAATTCCGGTGCCTGCCAGAAATCGCCTCGCGCCTGACGCCCGACCTTTGAGCATATCTTGTGAAATGTTCTTTGAGGTGTCGTGAATGTCCAGTTCCAGTCGTTAACAATCCTAGCGTAAGGTACGCGTGGGTTGCGGATTGATTTCTCCAAATGGTGGTGATGGCAAATTTGTGATCCGTTATTTGAGCTGCTTGCCGGCTGTGCCAACAAAACTCCTCCCACCAAGAGTAAACCTCTCACAAAAAGGGGTTGAGGGAGAGTGAGAAGGGTATATCTCATCGCCTTGATCCGAGCGAGCCAGAAATGCTTTCGGTTCGGGGCCACGTGGGCCAAATTCCAAAGAATGGCGTGCAAAGTGTGAAGTGGTTCGTCGAGCAAAATCATTGCCGACATTAGCGCTGCAGGTTCAAACTGCAGCGACTATGAGACCTGTGTTGGTCCGACGTCGACGCGTCTTACCCTGGCCCTCTGTTCGCTGATTGAGCACGTCGCGCAGGATGTCGTCGTCACGATCTTTGTCCACGTGATGCACGCGCACATGTCTACCAAGAGTTAGTCATGATTTTTGGCTTCGCGGTCTTGAAGCTTCGCAAAGAGTCGGCGACATACCGCTGTAGATTGTCCGGCCGCGGGTACCTGTGTTCGCGTTCCGGGCAGAACGGGCAGACATAGCCCGGACTGTTATGCACCAAGCCATGGCGGATCATCTCATTCTTGCGTTTGAACCCTTTGCCGCCTTCTGAGCGAGAGCAGCCTGCAACTGGGCAGTAGTGTGGTCTACTCTGGCTGTGCACGTTCTTGTGGGAGCTAGCGAGCATAAGTTAGCATGTGATGGTACGCTTGGAAAAGGCTACATCGGACATACTTTAGCAGATATTGCGTCTGGAAGGTGCCAGCCGTACAATTTGGGACGTCGCATTTGTACGGCCCGGGTATCATAATTGGTGGTGGCGGAATTGGTTGGGCATGCATGCCTGGGGGCGGAGGCAGCATTGGGCGAGGTGTATGTTCCATGATGTCGATCGGAGTCGTGTGGCTAGTGCTATATCCCTCCGTGCCGGAGCTTGGATAGCCACCATAGCTGTCGCCGCTGGAAGATGCTGTAGGTAGCCTAGGTATGGCTGGTAGCACGCCATCTGTCATGGATGCACGGCGATGGCTGTACGCTCCGTATGGCGAATACAATGGTGGAGATGCGTAGTGGCTCTCCCCTCCTATGGTGCTCGCGGGAGATCGAGCATTCACAAGGGCTGGGTAGTAGGCTTGTGGTGAAGTCTGTATGCTTGCCGGATATGGGTGGCCCGAGAGAACTGGCGAGTGTGACATAGCTGATCCGAAGGACTGACTGTGATGATGCGAGAAACCTTGCTGTTGACGCGGAATCTCTTGGGTCGCAGCCTCGGCAAGCTCTGTTAGTGAGCTGGTGATTTGGTGAATCGATGGTAATCTCTCGGCTTTCGGGGAGCTGGTGGATGATGAAGGAGGTTCGAAAGGCGCAAGATTTTCGCCATGGACATCTGCGGCGGGCATGACGTGCTTTGACAGCGTGGGCGATGTACTGATCGAGTCTCTCCTCTGTTGTAATTGAGAAGTAGCTACTTTGGGGTCTGTTGTTCTGATCTGAAGAGGTGAAGCAAGCCTAACACGTGTCGACGGCGATTCTTTCGCTGCCATCAGCGCATCCGCTTGGGTCGAGTCCGCCCTAGGCCGTGTTGCTAAGTCTCGTGGAATTGAGGCCGAGCTCGAGCAGTCTCTGTCTGGCGGCTGAATGATGACACTGAGGTCTACTGCAGAATCTGGTGAGGCCTTCAAGCCTTGTTCGTCTGCCTTCGTGCTGCTTTGCGTTAGCGCATGAGCAGCAGGTGCTTCGCCAACCGGAGGCGGTTCATCCGCCTGGTCTGGCATGCTTTTGCTTCCACTCATGACGCGATTCTCGCCTGAGCGAGCAGTGTGCAAGTGTAAGTGGGTGTGGTGTTGAAGTGGGGGGCCGAATAGAACAGGGAGTCCAGGGTCCTCTTGGTCGTCGTCTCGCGGCGAAGAGGCCCTTGTTGTTGCAGAAGTGCTTTCGGACGGCTCTCGATATTCAAGAATTATTCTTTGGAGTCCTTCGTTTCTGGGTAGTTCGTCCTGGTCTTCGTAATACTCACTCGTTTGCATCCAGGGGATGTGAGAAGTATGTGTTGGACAGGTCTCGCGTGGTAAGCACCCACAGCACAACTTTAGATTTCGGTGGTTGACACGAGAACAATCGGACAGTAGTGGCTTGACGACGGTGCGTCTATGTACATTGATCGAAAGTCATTCGCAGCGTGTCAATGTATGGGTGGTGTCACTCATGAATGTCAAGCTGGGGCGTTCGAACTTGCTGTGTTGGTAGTACGATTTCGATCCTGTGCAAGTGTCAGCTAGGAGCATCAACAATTCTTCGTCGCAGCGGCAGACCAAGTGCGTATCTACATGTCCGACAGATAGCAGAACGGAACGGCTGAGGTACACGCTCGATGCGCTTTCCTCTGGAAATCTCATTGGATGGGGCCCGAATAGAGATGCAATCATCCACCTACTGTAAAAGCAGGATATGACGCTGGCAAGACTGGTCGAACAAGATATAGAAGTGTTAACATACCAGGACATCTCCCGAGCCTCGAGGCGGCTCCAAGCAGGCCGAAACCAAGCTTCACAACAACGCCGAGGTGCGAGCGCGTATAGCTCTTGTAGCTCGCTTGCGAGACGGCCGCTCGAGATCAGCTCGAAGATGATAAGCAGACGGGCAATTGGCAAGCAGCGTCGTGCGCAATGTAATGCTCACAGCAAACAATCCGACGACGGACGGTGCTGCACGACGGCGACAACAGGATGATCGAGTTCGTGGGCCAGAGCTGTATGGAGGATGGCTGCTCCAAGGTCGATCGCAAGGTCCTTTCAGCCTCTGCCGATCAGTCCAGTGTTTGGCGGTGGTGTCACGCCACGGATGGGAACCTTCGCAATGCCACCGTTTGCGTGAGGGGGAATGACGTTGGTGAAGCAGTGCGCAAACAAGCTCGACAGGCTATGATTTGAGGCTCTGGAATGTAAGGCGGACGCGGATCGAGGCGGGTTGGCTGGTGGACTACTACGGCAATCGCAAGATGGCCATGGCGATGGCGACGACGACATCGATGCCCAGTTAACTATGCGCCCCCCGGAGACTCCTCACGTCCTCCCCTCATTTCAACTCTCCCCGCCTTCCATCCTGCGCGTGCGCGCCTCAATCCTCACACACAGAGCTCCAGGCTCCGTGTCAGCCGCGAGCGGCGCGAGGCGTATGTTCGGTGCCCGGCGCTCAAACCTGGTTGGTCTCTGTGATTAGCCGCAAGCGTGGGAGCCGCAGCGTCCTTGAGCCTCTCAGCTGCGTCCGTGTTACCTGTCCGAGCTATCGAGCATGTGTCTGCTGACGGTCCAGGGTGTATAAGCTCGACAAGATCTTCCGCCTGTACAGAAGAACATGAGGGCGAGCACTTGGTCTCCTATATCAATGCGTCTTTGTGGAGATACCATGCACAAATGGAGGCGAGTGTGTTATTGATGCGGCAGTTGATGTGGGCCCGGTAGAGAGAGAGCTCGGCGGGATGCATCCAGGGTTGCTTTTTGCTCCAGCCTGGACAGGGATCGCGCTATGCCGCCTGCCATCGGCTCCACATGTACACGATGCTGCGAACCATACGTTGCACACTGTATTCACCGTCGCACCAAAGGCTGGAATGTTCTCACATTGCACTAGATGTACAAGGTAGAGTGCACCTTCGAAAGTACAATTCTGCGGACTTGGTTGTTTGCGGGGCGGCTCATAGTCTAGCTTCAAAGTCTGTACTGGCACTCCAGCGGTAAGGCGAGCAGTCCAAACTTTGAAGTTAGACTGCGATCGCGGAGCTCATGATAGGGAAGGAAATAGACGCGTCGCAATAGCAGGAACGGTGGTCTTGCAGATTAAACAACATGGGCGTAACATGTCCATAGACCTATTGTTTGCTTTCAAGATGGAGTCAAGTAGCTCGAACACTCGGCCTTTGTGAACAATATGTCTGAAATATTGAAATCGATAATTCAACAGTGCAATACGTCACCGATGCTGACCCTCACCCCTCCGCCTACCCAGCCTCCTGTGCAATTGGCCGGAGCTCTGGAACTTCTACATGTACCATCGTGACATTATAGATACCAATCACCGAGGTTTAGTTCTGGTGCATGACAACTGATGGCTGAGCTGTTTGCGCCTATCGAACAATAACCTTATCGTATGCTTCGCTTATTCCGAAGCCTCGTTCGCCCTGGGCATACAGCAAACACCATCCGAAGACAGATAGCTTGTCTCGACACACGGCAATACGCTACAAGGGGGCGACCCAAGGCTCTAGAGATGAAACGAAAGGATCCACCATCGAAACTACGATCCCCTGCGAAAAAGCCCAGAACTCAGGTTCCGGTTCCGGAATACCACGCGACTCCTTCGATCAAGGAAGAAGATGGCAACATACAATGGCCTGCTCCAAAAGGTCAGATGAAAAGAGCGAGAGAGATCATTCTCGATTGGTGTGTTCATCTAAGCTTCATCAAGTTGCACATCCAACTAACTAACAACTCACCAGCGCGAAGTCAAACAAGAAGACCTTGATCGTGCCCGACAAGGATGCAGACGGTCTATCCTCAGGAGCCATCCTACGCCACACATTGATACTCCTTGGTCTTCGAGAAGATCTGATCGACGTCCATGTACTGAGCAAAGGCACCAACGTCCACAGCCCTTCTGAGCGCGCTGCCATGGAAGCGTATAATCCAGCCTACGTCTTCGTCCTTGACCAAGGCAGCCGCCAGGGCCCGCCACTCGTTTCCGATCCTGATGTATGCTCGCTCGTCATCGACCACCATCATGCCACTCCAGCTGATTTCCCTGAACGGTCCACTCATGTAACAGCTTGTATGTCTCCACCAGTCGCCACCTCGTCCTTACTCACCTATCTCCTCTGTCTGCCATTACACCCACAAATCCACGACCTTACCGCCTGGCTCGCCATAGTCGGTACCCACGGCGATCTCGGCACAACTCTCAAATGGCTGCCACCATTCCCAGACATGGCCGAACCTTTCAAGCGTTACAAAAAGAAGATCCTTAACGATGTGGTCTCTCGTATCAACGCTCCCCGTCGGACCGCCACGTACGACGTCCGCTCTGCCTGGGACGCACTGGCAACCGCATCCGAACCAGCCCAAGTCCTCACCAACCCGCGACTCCTCGCCGCTCGTGAAGAGGTCAACGCCGAAGTCGAGCGCTGCACGCACGCAGCGCCCAAATTTTCTGCCGACGGCAAAGTGGCTGTGTTCCGCATTCGCAGCGAGGCTCAGGTACACCCGGTCATTGCGACTCGATGGGCTGGACACCTCAAAAGCAATGCTCTCGAGATCGTGATGGTTGCGAACGAAGGCTACTTGCCGGACAAAGTCAATTTCTCGTGTCGGGTCGCACGCTGTGCGAAAGGCAGAGAGGGGGAAGTCGATATCATTCAGAGCTTGCGAGCTTATGCTAGCTTACCTGATAAGGATAGCGAGACCGATGGTGAAGACATCGAGCCCCTGCTCTTAGAGCGCATTGGAGACAATTTCGCAAGAGGCCACGTTCAAGCCTCAGGTGGGATCGTCGATGTGGAGGAGTTCGAAGAGCTGATGAGGCTAATGCAAGTCGGTGTCAAGAGCACGAAGAAAGAGGGAGGAAAAAGCAACCCGGCAAAGAAGAAAGCGATTATCGATCCAGGACAAAAGAATACATTGGCTGGCTATTTTGGCAAAGCTAGCTCGAAAGTGGAGGACAAGAAGTAGCTTTACAGATCCTGGCGTTTGACAATCTTTGCTCGGCCACTAATCTACCTTGCGTTGCTCGCCAGTCTTCCAGGAGGAAGCATCTGAGCTCGTACCACTGGATGCGCCACCGTTGGGGCTCAGCGCGTGGAATGAGAAGTCGATCTCGCCAACCAAGGTCCGTACGTGTCTGTCATGGCGTCAGCAATGGTAGTGCATATGAGGGGGGGAAGGGATTGAAACGTACTTGACCAGCTTCTCAAGGTCTGCAGTGACAGAGCCACCACAAATCTGCAGCACAGCAAACGCACTGTACTCAGGCTCACCAATATGCCTCACACTCAGAATGTTCTTGTCGATCGACTCCAGTCTGCGCACGAAGGCATATGGTTGCGGCATCTCGAGGTACGGCGGCAATGCCTGACCATTGCTGAGGCACGAGGAGAGAAGAGAGAGGACCGAGGTGATCTGGTTCGAAGTGGAATGAGCGTCGGTCACTAGGCGGCGGAAGTCGTTGGACCAGGCTGTGTGCTCTGCTGCGGGTTTGTCGTTCAAGGACAGCGTTGACGAAGCGTATGCCATCAATGCCTGGTAGTTGAGTATACGTTGTACGCATTCAATGAGTCTGAAGGTCGTGTTGTTAGCATTCGCCGTTCCGTAACTTCAATGTATCTCAATGGTGGCATTCTTACCCTTCGTATTCATCTTTGGGGAACCTGCCGCCGACTCTGACCTGGAATCTAGAGAACGCAGAGTTCGTCCTCATGTCGTTAAGAAGCAACAGAAGCTTTCCAAAGACCGTCAGGCGTGCCTTTTCCAAGTTGTACGCATGAGTTCCCTTCTTGCGAATATCGCCTTCTACGCCTCTGACTCGCGACTGAACAATTTCGTGCACGAGTGAAGAGAAGTTTGCGAGCATGTAGAGCGAGGCGCCAAGGTCTCTGCGTAATTCTGAGCCTTCAGAGATGGGGTAGGGGAAAATTGTCCAGATCCAGGCAACAAAGAGACCACCAGCGACGGTCGCCAAACGGTATGGAGCGAGGAGATATGTCGGGTACGCCGGCTGGCCGTTGGACTCGGATGCAGCGACACCCAGAACTTGGACTTGCAACTCGTAGCCGATGATAAGGACGGTACTGACGACGGATAGCAGGGCTGGATAGAGAGTCAGTCTTTGAAGCTTGAGTGACGATGTAGTGTGTTACTTACCGACAACCACAAACTTGGGGAATTTGAGCAAAGCATAGAATCCAATGAGCATCCAGATCCAAAGGAAAACAAGAACACCCGCCGCGTTTCCCACCACAATGTACCAGATTATGTACGAAGCGACCATCGCCTGTGCGAGAAATTAGTAGCTGCACTTCGTTCACTGTTAACCACTGAACTTACAATCGCCGTGCCAATGACACGAAGGGCAAAGTTAAAGGTACTCTGGCCGGCCAGTCTCGACATAGAGATAGCGATCATGATCATACTCCAGAGCAGGCGCTGCTCTTGGAAGAATTTCTGTGTGTCGTGGAGATAGTTGATAATAGCAATGCTCATACTCGCGCAGGTGACACGGAAAGCAAAAGCCGACGCGTCAGATCTGAAGAAGTCGGGAATCTTGCGGATCTTGTCTCCAATTTTCTCGCCAATGTTGCGAGGTGGCAGGTGTTCTGGGTCGATTCTTTTGCCGAATGCGGCGCCCATGTAAAGTGTTTGCATGGCGCTGTCCTCCATATCCGTTAAATACTCGCTGTTTTTGGCGATGTCTTCGCGTCCGAAGGTGGCGCCTACCCACTTGTATAGCGCTCTGGATCCTGGGAAGATGAATTTGCTGTGGTTGAGCTTGCCATCTTGCTTGACTTTGTCGGCGAACAGGACCATGTCGAGAGTAGCCTTTCCAGCTCGGAAGAGCATGTATTCCATGTGCAGCACAAAGAACAACTGGTTCCGCAGCTTGTCGGGCACGGCTTCGTCGTCCATGTCCTGGGTCTCTTGCAAGCTGTACGATTCGTTGAAGAAATTGTTCGGGATCTTAATTCCCTTCTGTTGGCACCACTGTTCCAGAGTTGTTTGCTTCGACATGTGGAACGAGTCGAGCTTTTCTTTCAACACGGCTGCAAAGCCCGGAGTTCCTGGAGCTGCCGATTTCTCAGCTTGTGTCTCCTCATCGTCGGTCTTCTTCTTTTTCGGGGCTTTCGTCAGCTCAAGGGTGAGCATGATATGCTTGAAACCGGCTGAAATGGCTTCCTTAATGTCCTCGAACGGTCCATGAAGAGTCTTCATCATCATATGGAGAGTCTCCACTTGTTCGTTTCGCAGCTCGTTTTCCTCGGCATTCAAGTCCAAGCTGCTCCAACGTTGCTTTTCCGCATGTCTGCGCAGTACGTCGATACTGGTGCTAAGGCCTAGAACCGGAATAAAAATCTGCCTCAGTTGTTTCCACATAAGGGTGATGTCCTTGGAGCTCAGCTTGCCAATGGCAGGTTCCCTTTTCGCAGGCGTGATATCAGCATTGAGCTTGGTATGCAGTTCCATGAGTTTGTTGAAGGTTGCCCTCATTGCAGCTGCGGCTGGTGTGTGGAGTGGTCCGTTGCTAGGGCTCGGTTTGCCTTTCTTTGCGTTGGCCTTCTCGTCAAGTTGTTTCTTGTGCACAGCCACAGGATCAATCGTCTCCAAGCTTTCCATGTAAGCAGTCTGAGACTTGAGCATACCATCGAGGCACCTGTCATCGGACTAGTCAGTCAAAGTTCCATATAGTCACAGGGGGGATTTGGACTTACATCAAGTAGCCTGTCATCTCCTTGAACACCACCATTCTCGAGCTCAAAGGGAAGATGAAGAAATGTACCGCAGTAGACAGTCCGAATCCGGTCAAGAATGCTTCTACCAGCCGTTCCATAAAGCTGATGCAGTATGTCATAGTCGGGAATGTAGGGCCATACGACATGGAGACAATTGCAAAGATCGAGTAGATGATGGCCGGAAATTGGAACTGAGGTCGCGACGCTCTGAGATAGTTGACGAGGTAGATCTGGACCATGAACCAGATAGCACATACAGCAGATGCAGATGAGTTGTAAGCAGTGGGAGGCGTGCCTGGAGCACTAGTGTTGATACGAGCCTGGGTTGCCGTGTACAGTGCAAAGAGGTTCACAGCAGCTCCTAGACAGACTCCTAGGACGTTGAGCAACATGGTTTGTATGAACTTGCCTCGCGGCATGATCGGAAAACCGAGGATGGTCATGATGGCTATCAGGTAACCCAAGGTCGTGTAGTGTGCAGCTACCGCGGGCGACTGGTACATCGCGAGAGCAATGGTGGGTGCGACAGAGCCTTTGAACATCATGCTGCAGGTGCCGATGTCCAGGCCGATCTTCGCCCATATCTGTTCGACCTTGGATGGCTGCTTTTTGCCTGGAGTGTCCGGTGGCGTTGCCTGTCGGCTCTCTGCTGGGCTCTCGGCCGCCTTGGTGTGGTCATCTTGACTGCTGCCGGTTTGAGATTGTTGTTGTTCCATGTTTGCTGACGCCACAATGGGCCTTCGTTGGCGCGTTGAGACCCTAAATCCACGTACGCAATGGTCGATGTATGCAGTTGTACGCGTAAGTCTGCCTCGAATCTGCGAATTCTATATCCCTGAATTGATGGGAATCGTGAGCGCCAGCTGAAAAGACATTGCGATGAATGCAGTACGAGCCGTTGGATCTGGAAGCTTTGCACTAGAGAGTTTCGGTGGCTTGTGCAGGCCGTTGTGTCATCTTAAGTCATCTTGCATAAAGATAGGATCTTCTATCGTCCACTATATGATAACAATGGCCTATGGCTTTGGAGTACATGCACCTCATATATCACATGCTGTGATTGTCAAATGGCCAGCAGGTTTCAGGTGATTTGCAGTACATCGAATGTTCTAAAGTTAGAAATTCATACATTGAAGCTGGGCGGAAGCGCCGGCTTCTTCCTTTGCAAACGTGCACAAAGGATCGAGTTCGTACTGACGCGCGAAGGTTACCTAGACAAGCTACGCTGATGGTGTTGTGAGGCTCTATATATGGTCTGTCTGTAGATTGGCCACTTGCCTAGGCTTCGAAAGGATCAAGCATCTTCAAACTCGAATGGAACGTACAATTGCATGTACATGTTCACGTGATTGGAACAGAACACTTAACCCTACTAACCCTGATAGAGATGCATCATGGATACATGTAACGTACATGTATGTATGTCCATATGTGTCAAGTTGATGTCCAATATAGTAGGTGCGTTCGCTACGACAAATGTTGGAAAGAGCGACTTCCAAATGATGTTGCCGCCAGATTAGCTCCTTCCCCAACCCTCGATGTTGACAACGCAAGGCTCCCCTCCTGAACGCACAATGCACCAGACAACATCTTCGTCACTATCGTTCACTTCCTGGTGCTCTGCGTATGCTCTGTGATGTGCAGGCAGAGATGTCAGCCAAATTACTCTCCACACCCTATGCGATACAATGGACCTACGGTATCAGTGCATAGTCGCCTGGACTCAAGTTCTGCCTCTTGCTCCCACCGTCACTGACGATGGTACCATATCCTGAAAATGAGAACACGACAGTGTCTTGCTCGCCATGGTGATGAACCGCCGAGGCAGTGTGTGGTTTGGCAATCATTCGAGAGGCGCAGATGTTGGGAGTCAGGCCGACCAGCGCATTCGCTCTTTGCATGCCCTCTGTCTGTCCACCAGAGACCTCGAGGGCCGAGCTCTCCTTCACGACGACTGGCTTCTGTTCTTGCATATCTGGTTTTCTCTGTGGACCCGGTTCTCGTAATGTCTGTGAAAAAAGAACATTGCCATGAAAGGCGCCGAGCGATACATGATGTGCTACATCTGGTAAGGCCCCCTTGGAGATACGCAATAAGGAGAAGTTAGAACGCAGCAAGCTTCAGAAATGCAGAACATGTGACAAGCAGCCTGACGTAATGGCCACGTGCGCATAGTTTGTCGGACACACGTGCCAAATCGTTCTCGAGTGTCTCTCTGCACTGTCTTGGTCACGACATAGGCAGCATAGTGTCCAGGTCCTGGATAGAATCGAGAAGATTCCGAGCCGTACTCTCGCAAGGATTTGTGTCACGACAAACGAGAAAATCAACATTGACCTGCGGACTTGACTTGAATGGTGCTTACCCCCGACCCCAGGATTTTTCCACATGATCCATATCTGTATGCACGATCCACGATCCACACCCAGCCGAGGCCGAGGAACCTCGGTGGTATGTGAAACATACAAATGCAGCCAATGGCGGGGGCCGAATTGCAAATGTCCGCAGGTGTCAGATGACCTTTGAAGAGAGCCGCTCTCCTTGGCCTGCAAAAGGCTGACGGTGAAGGGTACGGCTGAGATCATCCCGCAGGCGCACATGCTCGGCGGGAGACAACATCGCTTTCACATGTCAGGCTCGCGGCCGCCTGTGAAGGTATGCCAGGGATTAGTAGCGCCGTGTTTTCCTCCTCCGTTTCCCTATTCCTTCTCCATCCTCCTCCACATCCACATTCTTCCCCACAACATCAACCCACACCATGTCTAAATCATTCTCGACTAGCGACGTTGCGTCGCACAACAAGGCTGACAACCTGTGGGTCATCGTGGACCAAGATGTGTACGATTTGACCAAGTTCCAGGAAGAGCACCCAGGTGGAAAGAAGAGTAAGTAAGATGGTACTATGTTCGTGGAATACCGCTGACCCGGGATCTAGTTCTCCAGCGTGTTGCTGGCAAAGATGCTAGCAAGCAGTTCTGGAAGTACCACAACGAGTCCATCCTGAAGAAATACCAGAAGCAACTGCAAGTCGGTTCTCTCGACTCGAAGCCAAAGGCTGCCGCTCCTCCTTCACCACCGGCTACCCCTCCTACGGAAAAGAAAGAGAAGGTCGTCCCACAAGCAGAGTCCGGCACAGTCGCGCCAATGCCTGGCCCAGATGCACATGAAGAGGCCGAGGCCATGGACTCATTCGGTGATATGATTCCTTACGCGGACCCTTCGTGGTACCACAGCTATCACACCCCATACTTCAACCAGACTCACGCAGATCTTCGCGCCGAGATCCGCCAATGGATGGAGGACGAGATCATGCCCAACGTCACTGAATGGGATGAGGCGAAGAAGGTTCCAGACAGCGTGTATAAGACCATGGGCGAGCGTGGTTGGCTTGCAGGACTTCTCGGAGTCCACCCTTACCCCACACACCTCGTGAAGAAGGCACCCGGTAGTGTTCCACCAGAGAAGTGGGATCTCTTCCACGAGCTGCTTATCACGGATGAGCTGTCCAGGTCCGGCTCTGGCGGCTTTGTCTGGAACATTCTTGGTGGCTTCGGTATTGGTTGCCCGCCTGTCTACAAGCACGGAAAGAAGGCCCTCAAGGACCGCATCCTCCCTGACATTCTCAGTGGCGACAAGCGCATTTGCTTGGCGATCACCGAGCCCGATGCTGGTTCAGATGTTGCGAACTTGACTTGCGAGGCCAAGTTGAGCGAGGACGGCAAGCACTACATCGTCAACGGTGAGAAGAAGTGGATCACCAACGGTATCTGGTAAGTTTGATATCACACTTATTGTTCTTCCAACAACTAACATGTCCAAGGTCCGATTACTTTACCACTGCAGTCCGCACTGGCGACCAAGGCATGAACGGTATCTCTGTTCTGCTCATCGAGCGCAGCTTCGGTGGTGTCAGCACCCGCCGTATGGACTGCCAGGGTGTCTGGTCCAGCGGTACCACCTACATCACCTTCGAAGACGTCAAGGTTCCCGTGGAGAACCTGATCGGCAAGGAGAACCAAGGCTTCAAAGTCATCATGACCAACTTCAACCACGAGCGCATCGGCATCATCATCCAGGCCGTCCGCTTCTCTCGTGTGTGCTACGAGGAGAGTGTGAAGTACGCCAACAAGCGTCGCACATTCGGCCAGAAGCTGATCAACCACGCCGTGATTCGCATGAAGCTAGCGCAGATGGCGCGTCAAATTGAAGCCACATACTCATGGCTCGAGAGCTTGATCTACCAATGCCAGATGATGAGCGACACCGAGGCTATGCTGAAGCTTGGTGGCGCGATCGCTGGTTGCAAGGCGCAGGCCACATTGACTTTCGAGTTCTGCGCACGTGAGGCCTCGCAGATCTTCGGTGGTCTGAGTTACTCCCGTGGTGGACAGGGCGCGAAGGTCGAGCGCCTTTACCGTGATGTCAGGGCGTACGCCATTCCTGGTGGCTCAGAAGTAAGCATTGCAGTCCTCCCAGCAGCTTTACTCGAGTGTAACAAAGCTAACAAGTTCGCAGGAAATCATGCTTGACCTGAGCATGAGACAATCGCTTCGTGTGCACAAGGCACTAGGAATGAAGCTATAGGATACCCGAGTTACATTCTAACGAGAAAACAAGAGCGGCATTCACGCGTGTTCAGACATAGCGGTTTGCAATGTGATAATCAACCAAATTACATCCACTTCACATATGCATTTTCGAGAAGCTCATGATCCTAAATGAAGTCCTGACACAGATGAATGAATACTGAGATTGAGTGCTTACAGGTGTCCGCGCCTATTGGCTTATCAGCCGCGCAGGCCCACTTTTGATATGCTTGTCTCTACCGAATCGGGTAGGTGGGTGTCGGATATGAGATACGTACCTGGCAATTATCCTTGTAACCGAGTGCGGACAGCATGCAGTGTATATCGGTATCAAAGGATTGGGAATATAGCCTCACGCTCTCCAACTACCAACACTGTGCTTGTCTTTTGACGAGCGGAAATTATCTCGAACATGGCACCTAACCTTCACGATGACTGGATCTACATTGAAGACGATACGCCAAGGAGGGAAGCAACCCATCGACAAACATCGTCCCGAGATGAGATCTACGCCGTGACCGCCGACCTTCTAATCCCCGGCCGCGGAACTCCCATCGAAAACGCTGGCATTGTCATCTCAGGCACAGAGATCAAGCACGTCTGCCTCATCAAAGATCTCGTCAAATCCTTCGGCCACCTTCCAATCACCCACGTCAAAATCCTCATGCCAGGCATGTGGGACTGCCACGTCCATCTGATGGGAGAGCACAAAGTCTCCAGCGACGCCTTCATCGATGCGTGGAAGAACCCCGTCCTCGCAGGCGCTCGCTCGGCAAGAGACGTCATGCTCCTGCTAGATGCTGGCTTCACGTCTGTGAGAGAAATGGCTGGGTACGGCCTCCAGCTTGATCAAGCGATTCGAGAGGGCTCGTTGGTGGGTCCGAAGATTTACAGCTCGAACTGTATTATCAGCACTACAGGTGGGCATGCGGACTTTCATGATACGCCGTTGGATTGGTGTCAGGACATGCAGAAGCACGGTGCGCCGTTTTGTGTGGCCGATGGGCCGGATGAGTGCATGAAAGCTGTGAGGTTACAGCTTCGTGCTGGGGCGGATGTCATCAAGATCTGTGGATCAGGTGGTGTGGGAAGCGAGCGAGATAATCCCGTCGATCAGCAATTTACATCTGCCGAAATGGAAGCGATGGTGGAAGTGGCGACACAAGCTCAACGTATCGTCGGAGCGCATTGTCACGGCAAGGTAGGCATTATCGCAGCGCTGAACGCAGGCGTCAAGACCATTGAGCATGGAAGCTACCTCGACGAAGAAGCTGCAGACTTGATGAAGCAGAAAGACGCCATTCTGGTATGCACTCGTTTGATCGTCGAGAACGGCCTGAAGCTGAAAGAGTTCTTCTCTCCCGCCGGATATGCCAAACTAGAAGCCGTCGCCAAAGCTCAAGAAAAAGCCATGAGAATCGCCGTCCAGAAGGGTGTCAAGATGGCCATCGGTACTGACACTGGCGTCAGTATGCCCAATTCTATCGCAACGCAGGGCTTGAATGGTAAAGAACTTGTCTATCATGTGCGAGCGGGCATGTCACCTCTGCAGGCGATCGAGGCAGCAACTGCGAACGGCCCTCTTACACTGGGTCCCAGAGCACCCAAGGCTGGAATTCTAGAGGAAGGATACGATGCTGATTTCATCGCGCTTGATAAGAACCCTTTGGAAGATATCAAAGTGATAGTTGGTGGGAGGCATGTCACACATGTATGGCGACAGGGTGTGTGCTACAAGTCGCCGGGACACCCTGTGAGTATTATCTAAGAATGTATGTTCACGCATCCGATTTGTGAATTGCCATATTCTCTAATAGATCACCGAAATGTGAAGCATGTGCGACAACACGTCAATGTGACATGTTGGTGAGGTCCATCATCTCGGATCTTGTTCCAGTGATGGGGTAAATCCATGAGTCCAGTCGTGTTTCGATGTTCTATACCAGTCACCATTTCTTGACTCGTCGTATTGATCTCTGTCCCGACCATGGATGCGTCACAAAAATGTGTGCCGATCACAAGTACCCCTCGAATCCTTCAGGATTGCCCGCTCTTCAGCAATGATGAACTGTGGGTCTTCTACCTGCCTGCAGTATATGACACATTCACTGTTCCGCGATCATTCGACGAAGCAGTGATATCCAGTCATCATTCCGCGGCCTGAATACCCTGCCGCCCTTATCTCTCGGTAAACATAGGTCTAGCATGCTTGGGGATTGTGTGCCGCGTCCTGACTGCTAGGCACCAACATCGTCTTGCATGTCTTAGCTCAGGGCAAGAGCAAGTGCACATACATAGACATTTAAATGCACTTTCCAGAATCCTCTAATCATACATCCCTTGCCTGTGGTTGATACGTACCGACAAACGCTGCGACCATGTCTACACCTGGACTGAACCCAACCTCCTTGGAGTTTCCTAAACCTCCATCGACCGAGAAGAAAGCCTCTAATTGTGCTACAACACTTGCATGGCTGAGGGCGAACATTGCGACCATCTGCTCAGCAGGGAGAACATCGTCGTCACAAGATCATCCTCCGACCCTCGCTCGCAGCGCCTACTTAGACATGTACTCAACAGTGCATAGCTTTTGCATGGACGCGAAACAAAGAAGTCCGCCCGGAGGATCTCTACACGGCGAAGATCTATATCGCGGCCTCAAAGAAGAAATCAAGACGCATTGTTCGGAGGTGCGGGCTCTTTTGTTGACGTCGAAAGACCTTGTCGAAGCCGATGATGCCCGTCAAATGATCGGGGGGTACCTGGCTCATTGGCAAATGCTTGCCCGTCTAGCTGCTCTGGTCAAGAATCTGATGCAGCCGCTGGAGAAAGACTGGATTGCCCGAAACATCAGCGAGAAGCGAAAGGGTATTCTGCTCATCATGGATCTGCATACCTTGGTGTGGAAGAAAGAAATACTTGAAGTTGGCGTAGACTCAACTGAAGCAAACACTGGATCGAACCTGGAGAGGGCTATGAAAACACTACAGGCTCAAGGCGAAGACGGACGCGAGAGCGACAAAGATTTAGCAGAGAGATTCGTGGAGTCACTCAAGAGCATTGGTGTAGGACCTGGGAAATAGTGTCGAACGTGTCGGTCATTTCGTTGATTATAGAAACTTTGCTCGCTTGAATGTCCAAGGAAACGATCTCTACCTCTCCGCGGCAGATAAAATTGCTGCATCACGCGGCCGAACGTGGCATCACCTTCGTATCGTATCTCACACAGATCCGATTGAATGGCTGTCTCAATGGACCTCGATGATTTATCTGCTAATACCACAGCATATCTCCATGTCCGCGTAACAATGACCGCTGTAGCCCATTGGCACTCGCTTAATCTCCTTGTTGCCGTTGTCGTAGCATCCTTGATACTGTCCACCGCTGTTGATCGATTGGCAACTAGTTGGCCGTCGAGTTATGCCAAGCATCGTCATCACTTCGTTTTGGTTTTCTGACGAAAGGAGTTTATCAGAGCTGTGACTTCCTTCATCTTGTGTACGCGGTTGCAGGCGTGTGGAAAATTTTGTCGAGTATGCACAACGCTGGTGCGTTGCGCAGTTCCTGATCTCTAACGTTGTCACGGTGAGAGAAATCGATGTTCTCCTCCATTTGCTGTCATTGTGCTGGAGCCCTTATGTTCGCTATTATCGGTTCGAGGATATTGCCAAAGAGACAGTCAATTGGAAGTCTACTCTGCTTGATCTGCGATCGGTCTGCTGAGCATCGTAGCAGCTTTTATCAAGGCCCTGATACTGTTGGGAAGGTACAATTTCGTTTGCCAGGCCACCGAGGGAATGATGCTCCATGCGCCTTTCGTTGGAAACAGACTCCAGAACTGGTCGGCGAAGAGCTCTTGGATGAATTCAATCTGTAACCGCTCAACAGCAGGCTGCATATTTGGGTTTTTGTTTTTTGATGTGATCACCTTGTGCCACCAGAGCTCTCCCGACAACTTTTCCTCTTCGTAAGGGCAGAATCCAAACATTCGTGCTTCGAGCTCCCATCTTGTGTCGCTTGCACAGAACCGCCCGAAGATGGGCTCAAGCAAGGTCTCCGCCTCCGTCAGTGCGTACATTGTGGCGTGGGCTAACTCGTGTACCATGGAGACAGCGAGAAGGAATTGGAGGCCCAGCTTCCTATCACCATCTGGTGCATACATCAGCTCTTGATAAAGTTCATCGCTGATTACAAGCTCACAGCGTGCTGAAAATGAGCATCGATCGCTAAGCTCGCTAACGCTGGGTTTATGTTCCATTTCTCCGCAATTAGATGTGTCCTGAACATCCCAAGTGAGAGTCTCCGCGACCTGCTCAAGTATCCTTGCTACTTGAATGAAATCCGAGCGTTGGAGCCCAAGAATTGTCTGTCCTCAAGATACGTGTGTTGCATCTTCGCTTCTGGGGTACCCTCGAACACCCGCCTGTGAAGCGCTGAGGTAATGATCGCGAGAAAGTAGTGTACAGCCTGCGGCGTCTGAAGTAGCTGGGAGGCCAACCTGGCCGGTTGCAAGGACACTAAGTCGTACTCCACATCGTCCGGAAACTTCTCCATCGCAAGCTTAGGGTGAACGCCGTTTGTCAAAGCCGCACGGTGCGCCATGTTGTGTCGGAAGCAGAAGAACGGTGCGCTGTCTTGTTGGTTGCTCACGGCGGTGGGCTGGTGGTGTGTTATGCTGCTTTGCTGTTCGGAAGTCGATGTGGCGATGAGAGGCGATGGCGAGCGCCGAGCAGGCAGAAAATCTGTCAAGTCGGATGCTGCAGACGAAGGAAAGGACTACGAGGGAAGGAGACCGTGTGGGCATTCGAGAGGTCTGATGTATTTAGCGCGTGCAGCGAAGAAGGAGAGCGAGAGACAGGGGAATGGGTTGCGATGCAGTGCAAGTCGATCGCTGAACGGCACTGAAGCAGTTACCAGTCCAGCATGGGAAGCTCAGGAATGACCCACTATCAGTGCCATGCGGTGCACGTGTCCAAGGAGATAAACGGCTCTCTGACCTTGCTAATCTTATGCCGACGAGGAGATATCCCGGCTTGTCGTTAGTGGCCACAGTCTCGCACTGCTCTGCCAGCATAGACTCTAGAGTACTTAGCAGACCCTCTGATCTTTTGTAAAAGGTAGGTGCCCCTAGGAGAAGTTTGCGTCAGTTATCACTCAAACAAACATGTTGCTGCGACGACCGACCTAAAGTGTGAGTAACCATAAGGTAACGACAAGTTCAGGCTTCGATCGGACATAATCGGACATGATCGAACACGAACGTCTTAGTAGCTTTCGATAACGCATAGTTGATGCCGCTGATCCTAGATAGTAACGGTGCGTTACGGCTATCGTTGTTAATGGTTCCGGCGACGTAAATAGAATAGGCGACATTATCGTAGGAATTTTGAAAAGGCCGTAGCTATAGATTGAAGTTAACAACAGAGTGCATACGTTATTTTATAGCAATCATATATCTCCTGCTTACGCAAGTGATAGAGTAGTATATATGATTACAAAATACAATACCGTTGCCAGGCGACGATACCTAGACAAAATGTATTTTCCTTCAGCAATTGTTGTTGCTAACAGCGTAAGTTAGATAACGTATCAACAAAGGTGTTACGTTGTTTAGATTAGACCAAGTGAACAACTTAGTAAACAAGCAGTACGAAGACGATGGCGCGCGTCAGTTCTTGGATATAAGACAGCGGTCTCAATATCTCACCCAGCAAACTCACTACCGATAGTTACAGTCGTGTTCTTTGGCCACACCTTACTAATTTTCATGCCAACGAGAAAGTAGCCCGGTCTCTCACTGGAAGCCACAGTCTCAGATGCCACGAACACGCTGTGCTGCAGCACCGAGTACTTAGCAGATCCGCCGTAGAAGGTGGGAGACCACACTGAAAATGTAAGTCAGCCAACAACCCACAAGTATGGCCTTGTACCAACAGACCTGAGTATGAGTAGCCATAGGGAATGGACAAGTTCAGGTTCTGATCGGATGTGAAGATGTCAACAGCTTTCGCTGACGCATGGTCGACGCCGCTGATCCTGAAGAGGAAGGGTGTATCGCCGTTGTCGGGATAGACGGCTCCGACACAAGCTGGGCGGGCGATGCCATCGGAGGGATCTTGTGTGAGGTAGTCGCCGGCGTACTTCACAGACCCATCGAGTTGCAGTTCAAACCCTGGTTTGGAGGCCAGCTGGCCAGCGGTGATTGGACCGAGCAGTTGTGTACCACCAGAGCTGAGGTTGCCTAGGAATTCAACTTGCTTCACTTCAAGCTGGAAGATGGCCAGTTATCCATGCGCTTGAAGTCTGGAGTGGAGCTGAAGCTTACCCATAAGTACATTGCGGGAGTCGTGTATAGAAAAGACTCTGATATCGGAACATCGGTCGCAGGCCCATTAGCATGAACAAGCGTAGTGCCCAGGGCCAACAGGGAAAATGAGAATGTTACGAGAAGGTCCATCGTATGAGTTGACGAGAGATGAGATATCTTAGGTAAGGGAAGTGGAGAGATGGTTGCATTTGTCGACGCAAGGCGGTTTACTCGAGGACCCACCTGGATCGGCAGTACATGGCGGACAGCTGCTGGCCGTGATTATCGTGTAATTGATTCTCGCGGTGACGAGGATTAATGGATGCAAAAGTGTCTGGTATCTGGTATCCGTTACTGTTTCTAGAACAACGCAGCAGTATCGGGTCCATGATCTATGGTAATCAGATCAACGTCCGCTCCATCATAGTACGTCGCCAACGGGAACCAAAGCTTGACGTATAAGATCAACTGTGCCCTTGTTTGATGCTACGTCATTTCGAAACTTTCTTGAGCCTTTCGTGTCGTACTATTTCACACTCGCACACGACACAAGATGCAGAAACAAGAAATCCGAATGGGCGGTTCATCACCAAGGGCTAGCCACAGGAAGCCGTCTCGGTTGTGTTGGGATTGTTTACCTCCTGCAGTAGCTGCGGCGCCTAGATCTGAAAGAGAGGCGATCTGCCATGTGGAGTCCAATACCGGGTTGTGCAGTGTAACATGACGTTGCTTGGACGCAAATCGCCCCGATCGCCCGTTGTTGCGATGAACAATGCCTGGACAGCCCGAATGATGAAGGGCAGAAGTGAAGTCTCGTAGACGTGTCCAGGCGAAATAGCAGTTACTGTAATGATTGGTGTACAAGTGAAGGTTTTATATAGAGAGTTAATATGCGATAGGCCAGAGTGAGAACAAGTGAAAGTGGGTGGCTGGTGGAGGCGGAGAGGCGGCAGCTTCTGAGCTGTCGCGAAAACGCGTTGTCTCATCAACGTCCAGAACAAAATCCGCCGCTGACGTGAACCACGTTTCTCTGCATCACCTCACCATAAGCTTCCACCATTACCTGCCACTCTTGCTTGCTACTACACACACCACCACCACTGCCAATTCATACACACTGCACCCGCCTGTACCCAAGCATCCACCTGCAGCAGCACCTATCCGCCCATCGCCTCGACGCGACACACTGTTCCACTGCTATTGGCAGTCAGTGCCATAGCTCGATCCAACCACCAACATGCCGCCCAAGCGCTCCAAGAAGACCGAGAGCTCCAGCCAGCCGGCACCAGAGGCCCAGAAGCCCACGCGTACCTCTGGCAGGAAGAGGAGAGCCAGCGATGCCTCCAGCGTGCAGTCTGAGCGACCCGCCAGCAGCCAGGGCCCGATGACTTCCACACCAGCAAAGAAGCGCAAGACCAGGAAGGCTACCGCTGCCTCAGAGGAGCCTGAAACTATCACTGAGGAAGAAGTCGTTGTGAGTGAAGCCCCGCAGGCCGTCGTCTACCCGACGCTCGAGACTGTGAGTGAGCATGAGCCAGCCACTGCTGGCGCCTCAAATGATGTTGAGATGGATCAAGTCACGCTCACACAATCACGACACGTGCACTTCGGCTCTGACGACGTCACTGAGAAGACGACTGCCACACACAAGACTCCTCACACCAAGATGGCGATTAAGCGTCGCACTACCGAATCGCCCACCAATGGCGCCAACGCCGGTTCCAAGCGCTACCGCACTATTACCCACCGTACTTCCCTCCCAGCCACCCTTTCTGAGGAGCACGAGGAGCCAATCCACGTCGTGCAAGAGCACCGTTTCGTGTCTCTCCGCGAGGCATTGGATGAGCGCATCAAGCGCTATTCGCGTCGCAGCAAGACCGGTGAGGTCTCAGTTGAGCTTGACGATCTCAACACCCCCAGCTACAGCCAGAAGGAACTCGAGAAGCTCAGAATTGAGACTGCCGAGAAGGAAAAGAGGATCAATGAGCTTGTTCTTGAGCTCGAGTCCCAGAGACTGCTTGGTATCGACGCCAACTACGACTCCAAGACTGAGCAAGACAAACTCCATGCTGTGGAAGTCGAGCTTGAAGTCCTGCGAAAGCAGATTCTTCTGAACCGTGCTCGTGGCCATCTCGACGATCACCCTGACGAGAACATGATGGTGATCGAAAGCCAACAAGAGACCGCATACCCCCGCCTGCCTCGCGAGCTGCGTAGACCTTCGACACCCAACAAGAGATCCACACTGTCCGCTGAGCCAAGACCTTCGGGTGGTGAGCTGCTCTTGGCCACACCCGGCCACAGGCAATGGGAAGAGGAGCGTCGCCGCTTCCAAGACTCGATTTTGGCCCTCAGCAGGGAAGCCAACGAGGCCACAACGAACCTGCAGATTCTCAGCATCGAGCTCAAATCGCTCGGCTTCTCCCTTGGCGACGAGGTGGACGACCTTACCGTTGTGCAAAGCATCCGTGACTCATTTGAGCACATCCGCGAGCGCCTCGATGTCGTACTCCCTGGCACCGTGCCTGAGGGAGCTTCCAACGCAGAGATTCTTGACCTCCTCATGGCAAACGTCAAGGAGTTCGCAGACCTGCTGCGCATCCGCGACAGGGAGATGCAAGAGCAGATTGCTCTCTCAACTGATCTTCGCATTCAGATCGACAAGCTCCTTGACCACCTTGCTACATCCGAGATCCGCATTCAAACTCTCAAGCAACGATGGCGCGAGCTGGACGAGGGTTCCGAGCGCAAGGAGCGTGAGCTTGAGGACCTCGAGGCGGAGATTGAGTCTGCAGAGGAAGAGAACAGCGCGTTGCAAGATGCCTTGAAGGAGAGCGTTAAACGCGAGAGGGCCCTCGAGAAAGAGAACGCAAACCTCCAGCAAGGCATTCAAAAGCTCACCGTCTCGCTGCAAAACTACCGCGATGAAGAGACCAGGCTGCAGAACATCATCACTAAGATGGAGGAGACTCATGCGGCTGTGGTAATCAAGATGAACACAGAACGCGAGGCTATCGTCTTGGACATGCAGACCCAACTCGATACTGAGGCCGCGTTGCGTGATGAGGCAGAGAGGGAGTCGGATTCCAGACATGTTCTGATCACAGGCCTCGAAGGCCGTGTTCTGGCGGTTGAGACCGAGCGCGATGCCCTCCACATCGAATTCCAGAAGGCTCAAGCAGACCTGATGGCTGAGCGTCTTGTGCGCGAACAGGCTGAGACCGAGGCTGCGCAGAAGGACACAGATGTTGCTGGCCTGGAGACTCGTGTCAACACTCTCGAGACCGAGCTGGACAACCTGACTGCCGAGCTGGACGAGCTTCGTACCTTGAACGAAGCCGAGCGTCGTCAGCGCGAGGCAGCCGAGACTGAGCTTGATGATCGCAATGCTGAGATCGAGGACATCAACAAGAAGTTGCACGATCGCGGAACCGAGGCCAACGGCTTGCGCCAGAAGTTGTTCGAAGTGCAGCAGCTCAACACAGTCACAATCCAGAATCTTGAGCAGGCCGCCGCGGAGCGTGATGCACAATACCAGGAGGACATTGCTGCAGAGGTTGAGAGGCGCGAGGATGCCGAAGAGGTCACTCGCATTCGCGATGCTACGCTCTTGGAATTGCAACAAAGCTTGGCTGAGACTGAAAAGAACATGGCAGACTTGCTTGCCCAACGCGATGCCCGCATTTCTGAACTCGAGACTGAAGTCGCCGAGCAGGATGCCACCATTGCTAGCCTGCAGGACGATCTACGTGATCTCCAGTCTCGATTCAGCGCCCAGACTACCAAGGACCAGGGCCTTCGCGAGGAGCTCGAAGCCTCCATTGTTTCCCTACAGGATACTATCACCGGCTACGAGACCAACATCCAGACTATGGAGCGCGACGCCCTCCAGGCAGTCGACCTTCACAACTCTGAAATCGAGGACCGCAACGCCACCATTGCTAGGCTCAACCACAATGTTGTTGTCCTTCAAGGCAACATTGCTGATCTCGAGAGAGAAAAGACTGGCCTTGAGGACCGCGTTAACGCTGAAGCTGAGGCAATGCTCGAATTGTCGGCCGAGAAGGAAGATGAAATTGATTCACTGAAGGCGACTATCCTCGACAAGCAGGCCAAGATTCTCATCGTCGAGGAGAAGGCTGTCGAGGCCGACAGGCGTTGGCAAGAGGTTCTCGATGCTCGCGACGAGGAGCTCAGGTTGATGCGTGCCGAGGCAGAGACCACCACCACCACCACCGAGGAGATCACCATGCAGCGTGACAGTCTCAAGCAACAGTTCCAGGCATACATTCGCCGTTCTGGCAACGTCATCAACAACTTGCAAGCCGCGCTGGAGCGAGCTCGCGCCACCGTTGCCAGCGAGGGCGACGCACTCAAGAACGAGGGCAGCACACTTCTTGAGGAGCTGGAGGGCATGGATGAGGTCACTGAGCTGGTCTCCGCAAAGAAGACGGTGCAGCACACCTCTTCCCAGTCTAGTGCCAGCAAGAGGGGTGCCTCAAAGGGCAACAAGAAGACCACCAAGAGGATCTACGACTCCGGTTTCGGCATTGCAAGCGACGAGTTCGAGGGCGAGAGCATGGCCAACTAAGCAGGATCACATCGGTACAGAATGAGCGACGCGAGAACGTTTGAAGGAGTTTTATTTTTCTTGATGGGATCAATTGTTGTCTTCTTGCAGCCACTGGGCTGGCATGTCATATGATGCGACTCGATATTGCGAGCGTGGAAACTACAATTGTGTTTTTCTTTGTGTTTTATGCGACTCTTTTTCTTTTTCTTATGAGCATGAAGGACGACTTGGAAGGCCATCGAATTGATATGCAAATGGGACGTAGGTAGCTAATTGTTAGATATCATTAACGGAGAATTGAAAGCGTACAATTGTTTCTTCAATGGATGTGTTCTAGATCGCTGATAGTGTACAGCTCCATAACTCAACATTGTCTCACACACTACTAAGTAGAAATTCCCCCTTCCGATCCATGTATCTCGAACTGCCAATATACATGCTAGCCATCGCCATATCCATCAAAGCCCTTGAACCTCTATTTCAACACAAAACGAACCAACCCCTCGATGAACTCGACATTCGTCCCATCGAACAAACCTAGCTACCATAGATCTTTCCCGTGAGAGGAGGACAAGCACCCTCATTCGGATCAATAACATAAAAGAACCCCTCATGGTTCTGCTCACTCCCCCGACTGCACGCACTCGCCTCAGCATTAAGCGCTTCCATGCACACATCGTACGTCATCGTGACCTCCTCCTCGCCCGAAAGATTCTGGAACTTCCAGTAAATATGGTTCGTCCCTCCCACAGGCGGCCCGCCGCACTCAGGATCACACCCAACACCGCACAGCCCAGCAGCCATATCGCCGCCGCGGCCGCCGGCGCCTATGTTTGAGCAGCCGTCGAGGCAGTCTTCGTAGCAGGTGGTGTCTGGGGCGACGGTGATTGCCCACCCGGTGCAGAATTGGGTGTAGGCTTTGGGGTGGAGGGTGACGCCGGCCATTTTTTGGCACTGCGTGTTGATGTCGTTGAAGACTTCGCCCATTATTTCTTGACCTTTGCCGCCGTGGAGGGCGTTGAAGGCGAGGCCGGTGTTGGAGTAGCAGCCTAGGGCGGTGATGGTGGGGGTTAGGGCGAGGAGGGCGAGGGTGCTGGTGAGGAAAGACTTGAAGGTTGGCATGTTGGGGTTCGTTGGTGGTGGTGTGTGTGATGGGGTTTGGTTTGATGTGTGGAGTTCTGGGGAGAGGTGTCGATGGTCTGGTAGGGTTTTTGGATAGCTGTGTTGTCTTGATCGATGGTGCTTGCAAGTGGAGATGGAGTTGTGGATGTGATGGAAACGATCGGTCTCTGGGCCCATGGCACGAGTCTTATATACATGTTGCCCAAGTTCTGGGTTGGTATGTCCACATGTTCCTACGTAAAAGCATCACCATGAAGTCCTATTCCGGACTGTCAGCCTTACATCCAGCCCTGGTCATACCGTGGATTGTCTTTGGACGTGTTCCTGGTTTAATTCGAGAACAGCTGCTGCGCAATCTCGTGTTGTGCAGTTGTAGGATCGCCCGGAGTCTTGGCCATCCATCATCGAAGGATACCGGAGCTAGCTATTTCTTCAGCTCCGGAGTTTGCTCACCTATATCCATGCACTCTTATACGATTACTTCTAACAAGAATAGAACTTGACTGGCCGCACGGCCGTAATGAGAAATGTGCAAGAGAGCAGAAGGATACGGTATCTCGCGGTCCTGACACAGGAACCGAGATGAACGCCTCCTTGGTCAAACTAAAGTCCAGATCAGCTGAGGATTTCTCACGTTTCTACGGAACATAACACTGAGAGTAATTGTCCAGTGTGTCCTTCTGGTATTATTGGTGATCGTCAGTCAACCCGCGATTTCCTCTCGATGAATCAGAATGGGTTGTTTTTTATTTGCTAATGTGGAGAGCAAAAGCATAGCCCGTAGCGGATCTGAGAAAACTGCATTGCTCCGCCCGCCCTTCACACCTACGTGGCACTTCATTCGCGTATCATCGTCTGCTCTACTTCTAGTTCTTCCATGCCAGTCAACGCGTTCCGTCTCCCGTACACAGGTCCGTAGTCTAGCCGCTGGAGCGACAGACGTGCGCCTTCGATCGATTTGAGAACGTTTAGACGATCGTGCTGTCAGTGAACGTGTGTGCAGTTGTCTTCCATAGATATAATAAGCGGGCACATCACCCCTTGTATCCAGTGGCACGAGCTCCACCGTTCGCTCTGCACAAAACGCATCGATTGTTGCTCGCCAACACAATTCACTCAAGACAACTCGACGACCACACTACCGCTCAATCCCCAACTCCTTCAAAATCGCCTCATTATGCTGCCCAACACTCGGCACAGCATCCATCCTAGCCTCCACCCCATCCCCCGTCCCAGGAGGTAACAACGCCGGCACCTTCCCAGCAGGCGTATCAACCTCCGTCCACCGCCCACGAGCTCTCAACTGCGGATGGTTCCAAACCCCTTGCATATCATTAACCGAAGCATTAGCGATAGCCGCCTCATCCAACCGCTCAATCACCTGCGCAACCGACAACTCAGCGAACACGCGATCGATCTCCGCTTTCAGCTCTGCGCGGTTTTTTGTCCGGGAAGAGTTGGTCGAGAAACGAGGGTCTGTAGACAGAGAGGCGTCGCCGAGGACTTTGGCGCAGAAATTCGCGAATTCGCGCTCGTTTTGCACGCCGAGCATCACAGAACCTCCTGTGCCGCATTCGAACGGTCCGTACGGGTATATCGTAGCGTGAGCAGCTCCGGAGGGCGTGGGCGCTGGGGCGTTGTCGAAAGTATAGTACAAAGGGAAACTCATCCACTCAGCCATACTCTCCAGCATCGAGATGTCGATCTTGCTTCCCTTGCCCGTTTTGCCGCGCTGCATTATCGCGGCGAGGATGTTGGTGTAAGCGTACATGCCCGCCGCGATGTCTGCGATCGAGATGCCGACTTTGGCGGGTTCGGTGCCGGTGCCTGTGACTGCGAGCACGCCGGCTTCGCTTTGGATTAGGAGGTCGTAGGCTTTCTTGTCGCGGTAGGGGCCGTTTTGGCCGTAGCCGGAGATGTCGCAGACGATTAAGGAGGGCAGCTTCGCGCTTAGTTTCTCGTACGAAAGACCTAGGCGATCTGCCGCACCAGGCGCGAGGTTCTCGACTAGGACGTCAGCGCGCTCGAGCAGTTTCATCAGAACGGCGTGGTCTTCTGGGACTTTGACGTCGAGGGCTAGGCTTTCTTTCGAGCGGTTCGTCCAGACGAAGTGAGAAGCTAAACCCTTCACGCGAGAGTCGTAGCCGCGGGCGAAGTCACCGGCGCCAGGCCTTTCGACTTTGATTACTCTTGCGCCTAGGTCTGCGAGTTGGCGGGTGCAGAAGGGGGCGGCGATGGCTTGTTCTAGACTGACGACTGTGATGCCGTCCAATGGGCGAGCTGGTTTGGCTGGAGTTTGTTGTGTGATTTTGGTGGAACTGAAATACCTGGAGAGCACGCGAGATGGCGGGATAGCTGATTTTGATGGGCCAATTGGTCTCCTTGTGTAGCATGAAGTGATGTGTGAGCGAGCAGCAATGCCAGGCTCGGCATGTCTAGCGGTGTTGGCTATAAGCCTGATTGAACGCATTCTGAACAATGGCACTAGACGAGCAGATATGTAATTAGTTTGCTCCTCAGATATATCTATCACTTAGAATCATCAAAACAAAAATGAAGGCGTCCACCCTTAAAAATATATCATCGAGATATCGCTCCGTAAGGTCAAGAAGCAATGCCCGATCTCGGCTATTGGTTGGTCATGCGTTATACCCGGGAGTCGACTCTTGACTGGTGGAGCCAGATCGCCAACACCCGTGGCATCCCGAGTAGGGTATATTCTCTCGAAAGCTCCGAAAAGACGAAGCGTGACGTTGGTATTTGTGTAAAGCTGGATGTATGCCACCTTTGAACTGTAAGATAGCATCTAACGGCATGCTGCTCATGGATGTGTCTCGGACTTCGGCACGCAAATCAACTTGGAAGTGCGGAGGACGCTCGAAGCCCCGAAAGCGTGCAGATGTGATGTGCTCCTCATGCCGTAAAGACATTGTTAATGCATTTCAGGCGGTGTGTCTGCACAGTCCATCTCAAGTGCTCATCAGTGTGTAGATGCAGTGGATTTGAAGTGGATTCAAAGAATGGCTCGTCTCAACGTGTGCACGAGATATTGTCACCCCTTTGTCAAGGAGAAAAAAAGCAACATTCCTCGTCTCAAAAAAGTACTTGCTTACTTGGGGAATATATCGAGCGGTACAAAAAACACAGCAGAAACAAAATAGCACAACCAGCCAAAATTATCGCACCTGAATAACATGAGCGAACTGCAAGAAACCCAGCGCTGGCATCACCGTGCAGCCGTTTGAAATTCCAAAAACGCCAGGCATGTGTCTTTTCTCCCCCTTCCTCTGGGCCGTAATCACACCAACAGATGATGCATTGGCCGGCATCTCGCCTTCCATCCATTTTTCTCGAGTATTTTGAAATAGGCGGTCTGCCAGCTTAGCTTATCATGCTTCGTGGTTGTTGGCCCTCAGGGGATAGGCAAGATAGACATGCACTTTTCAGTTGACCTCGACCTCCAGCGCCTTCTCGCCGTTTGATATCGACTTCTTCCTCTGCGAGAAAGTGGCATCTTGACCGGTCATCCGCCTGCCGAGCGCGCGCTCTAGTTTGGCGCCGAGGGCGAGTTTGCTGACTTCTTCGCTCTTGTTGCCGCTCATGACATAGCGCTGCTTGTCGAGGCGCGCGTCTTGCATGCGTTCAAAGCCGGCGCTCCATGATTTGATGTCGGCGGTCTTAGGGTCGGAGTTGCTGGCGAGCGTGCTGCTGCTGCCGGAGGATTGTTGGGCGTACATGTTGTGGTGTGAGGGCTGCGGTGTGAAGCGGGAGTGTGAGGTTGTGTCTGTGGGTGCGAGTGAGGGTTGGAGAGAGGGTGCGCCGGAGTAGGTGCTGAAGCGGGCGGGCTTGGAGGTCTGCAGGGCGGAAGAGTGTTAATGAAAGAGGACGGGTGAAGAGGGGCTGTAGTATAGGATCACCATGGTATAGTATAAGTGGACTGGGTTATGGGCGGCAACGGAGATCAGGGTTGGTGCGTGAGTCTATGCGCGGCGGATAAGCTTTGGGCACACACGTGGAAGCCATGCGGTGGGTTCGGGGCAGGCATGTACGTACGGTGGCGAGGGTGAAGGGTGGGCGGGAGTTCGCAGGCGAGCTCGCAGAGTCAGGTCGTGTTTGAAGAGGAGGCGAGTGCGATTTCTTGCTTGCAGCGGTAGTTGCGTGCAGGCGGGCGATGCAGCAGGTGGGATGGTGAGGAGGTTGTGGTGGTAGGCTAGGGTTCGGCGTGGTGAAACGGAAGATTCGCTGGCGGGTTTCAGGTGGGATCTGACGTCGTGCTAATGCCGTGCGAGTGCGACGGGGGCGAATGGGGAGTGGAGCGGAGGAGTGGATGAGTTTCTTGGAGGGATGTCGGGTGGTGAGTAGGAGTAGTAAGGTGGTATGTAGGTATAGTAGAAACGAGAGTTGTGTGCAGCAGCAGGCGTGCAGAGAGAGCTATCTCCAGCAGCAGTGGCGGTGACAGGGTGACAGGGGACTGAGTCGTGTGGATGTCAATCGTTGCCTCGTGTGCGTGTAAGGTGAACATGTGCATGTGGATATCACGACCTCTCTATAGCAGGCCTATGTGCCTCCTCCCGCCGAGCAAGTCCGTTTTGGTCGCACGCACATTTCGAAGTCACTCCCTTTGTTCGTGGTGTCTCGCCGTCTCGCGTCGCCTTGCCTGGGCCTCCGAGGAGTGCGCCTTAACTCTCCCAAACTTGTGCTACTCCGCGCCCAGATCAATCACGCCCAGCCCAGACTCAATCCTTCCTTCCAACTCCCCGTCCAATCGCCATGCCTCGTCCTCAATCCACAATTGCCCTCACCATGTGCATTCCACGTGGCCGTGTGCCGCCGCCATCTCACTCTTAACTTTGGAAGCGAGCCAGGCTCAACATGTATACACTACATCTACATGTACATGCACCTGTTCGCCACGCCGTCGCACACGCACATGCATGCTTGCATGCATCCGGACATGCCGCATTTGCCCTACCAAGAACTTCTTACACACACACAAACAAAGAGACAAACATCATACATCCTTACCTCGCCCGTCGGCCTGTGCTTCCCGTGGCCGAACGAATGGCCTCCACGCGGCACGCATAAATGCATGCATCCATGCAGAACAAAACACGCGCAGCTTCACGTGCATTTCTGTGCTCACTGGCCAAGAGTTCATGTTCCCATCATCATCGTCGCCACGCGCTGCGATCGATCGTCGTCCATCTGTGATGATATCTGTGAGCCTGTGAGGAGATCAGCAGAGCACAACAAAGAAATAGCGCAACGCCATCGAACTTGAGGCCATCTCACTTCTTGCCCTAAGACGTCCTGCAACCCCTACAACGCTATACTAATATCCCAGCAATAATCACAGGGGCTCAGGAGGTTCCTCCGTACAACCCGTATCGACTTCAAAACAAAGAAGAATTGAGAGCAAGCTGTAGCATTTGAGGTAATAAGCATGCAGCTCGGCTCATTTTTAGCTTCACCCACATCCCTGTCGATACCTGGCAACACTGACCTACAGTCCTTTCTTTGTCTCTCAATCTAAGGGTCACTTCGAGGCTGCAGCTGCGGGCGGCGGCGGCCGAAGGCGCCGGAGAAGACCTACTATGCACACTTGACTTTCTCTTCGTGGCTGCTTGTGTGGCATTTGCTACTATCATCGGCAGCAGTGCAACGTGTTCGTCCGCTATAGCCGTTCGTGGTAAGGCAATGTGGTTCGAATCCTGGGTTGCGGATTCAGTGCTACCGTCACACTGCAACTCCATAATTACTAGCACCCTTGAGTAACACTACCCGACATGCCTGTCATCATTCCGAATCATGTTGATGCTTCCTTCGATTCACTATTAGAAGCTAGCTATATGGTATCTCCTATGATAAATTCCCAGAAACGCCTCAAGCCATACCATCGTTGCCCACGCGTCACATTCGTCCCTCGTGTCCCAACATAACGTCAATTTCAGACCTCATCTCCAACCTAGGACCCAACCCATCCCTCCCACCACGCCTTCTGCGGCGCAGGAACAGCAACAGGCGTACTTCCCAATCCACTCATTCCACCGCTCACGCTCCCACCACCGCCAAACCACTCCTGCACCTCCGCCCAATTCCTCAATACCCACCACGCCACAGCACCAACAAATCCACAGCCCCCAGCAACCCTTAGCACAAACCAGCTCTGCCTTCTGAAGATCTGGCCCAGCGAGAGAATTCCCAACGGATCGATAACAGCGATTTCACCGCCTAGCTTGCCACGCGTGGGCCGCTGCGCAGAGGAGTCTGCCACACCTCCATCGTCATTCCTGGCGACCAAAGCCTTCTCATCGCTGCCACCTGTGCCTTCGTGCTCCAGGTGCCATTCTGCTGGCTGCTGGACGGTATACAAGGTGTCGTACCGCTTGCGCTCATTCGCCAGGCTACGCTGGAGGTCCTGCGCCCATTTCGCCAGGCGAATCTGGCGGAAAGGCTCGGTGCCTGTGGTCTGCGAGTCATGTTGGGCGAGAGCGTGGGCGGATGTGCCAATATTGGCTTGGTGGTTATAGGAGAAGTCTGAAGCGGCGGAGGGAGAGGCGGAGCGGTAGTAGCTTGAGGTTATGTAGGGAACGAGGACTTTGCTTTGCTCGGAGAGGAAAGATTCTGTGCCGGCTGCGATGTATGGGCTGCTTATTGGGGAGACTGGCGGGAGTGAGACTGGCGGTCGAAGAATGTTCTGCTTTGGCAGATCGATGCGGGTTCCGAGGTGCTGCTTTCTCCAGAGGAGGAACTTTTTAGCAGACGAGTGGCGCATGCGAGCGATGTTCGATGAGCTCATGAAGCGGTTGAGGAAGTAGTTCAAATCGCTTGGAACAAGAGGCTGTAAGTAGTCGGAAGCCATGAGCAAGCTGGCGTCCATGACATCAGCGTCGTCTGTCATCGCTGATGAGATTGCGAAAGGCTCGAGCCTGGAGTGGCCCGGCGTTGCATCGAAGACGGGGAATCCTGCAGCCTCTGCGCTAATGTCGACCATGGAGTACCAGTCTGCATTGATACCGCCAAGGACACTGCGGATCTTCTCTCTGTGAGCATGCAGCTCCTGCGCATTGCTGTTGTCCGCGCGAGCAATCAACGGAATAAGATTGGTCCGACTTGCCAACTCTCGAACGAATGTATGCTCGGCTTCGGTAATCGGTTCGCGGCCAGGTTCGAAGAGATAAAGCACAGCATCGACGAAAGTCCCTCCCTCGCCACTGAATAAGTTCAGTAGCTGGTTGTCGCTCATGCTGTCGATCTGGACATTCTCCAGCAGTAGTGACTGTATCTCCTGCAGTATGCGTTCCCTTGACTTCTCACTGCTTGTGCCTGGTGTGTCGATGAAACAGACATTACGCTCAAGTATGCCTTCGCCGAAGCTTTTCCTTCGCCACAAGCCGCGACTGCTCTCCATGTCTGACCACCAAAGAGGGTACGGTCTTGTAGATGCTTGTATTTCGACAAAGTCTTCCGTAGCCTCGTGTTTCGCGCTCTTCGATGTCTGTATTGACTGATCGGGTGTCGTCTGCGTGACAGGATCCACATGTACGATATCTTCGCAACTCCGAATAATGCCTTTGATGAGGCTCGTCTTGCCAACACCGCTCGGTCCCACAACCATGACTTTTAGCCTGCCCATGGTTCTCCCTCTCGCAGTGAAAGGTCTCCGAGCGGGCATAGAGATGCTGGGCATGACTAGTTGGGGCTCGCGTTCCTGGCTAAGATCAAGCTCGGAAACTTTGTCATCATCGTCGCCGTTCGAGGATTGTACTGCTTGGCTGTTCGTCTCCCACGCCACACTTGATTCTTCATCGCTCAACCGGAACGACTGTACTGATTCCGACCGTGGCGTCGTAGGCATGCCAGATTCAGGGTTGGGGCTAAACTTGAATGGCGTTGAAGGGTGGTTGAGGCTTAACGATGAGTTCGATGCCCGTCGAAGGTGTGACCGGAATGGAGAATCCGAGGAGCGAAGGGATATGGGTGATGCAGCAGAGGAGCCAGCGGTGGAAGGTAGCTCGGAAGACACATCCCGGTGATGAGTTCGCACCACCCGCGGATGGGGAGGGTAGCTCGCTTTTCTCTTCTTGACAGCAGTAGGGCTTGTCGGGCGTGACGTTTGATCTACGCTCTGTTCTGTGCCATAGCGCTGCGACCCAACAGTGCCGTCCGAGTACAGGCTCTCGCTTATCGCCTCCTCGAGGCTCTGCACACCGTAGTTGCTGTCCCTCATCGAGCTCGAGGCCACAGAGGGCGTAAATCGAGCCTCCCGTGTCTCTTGCGGCATCTTTCGACCTCGTGTCTGTGTATTCTTTTCCATGTCACGCTCGCTACGCAGGAAGAAGGTGGTTGGCCCGGAGGGACCTGGGTTCGAGGTAGGTGGTGGATTGAAGGCTGATCTCTTGGATTTCAGCGTGCGGGAATCGTGTGATGAGTACATATTGATCGCAGGGTGGTTATCGGGGTTTGTGGTGGGTCGTCCGAGGCGATCGACAGTATGGTATCAGAAGGCGGATTACATTGAGGGCGGAAGATGTGTTGCCTGGGCACGACCACGGAATCTGGCAGGTCGATATCTGGATATCTTCGGAAGCGCCCAAGTATGGTGCGATTGCAGGGCAGTATGCAGGGTTGCAATAGCGGCGTGGGCAGTTGTTGCTTGGGTGGGAGGATGCGCTGGCGGCGGTGGGCTGTTGACGATGGTCTAATGGAGCCCCTCCTTCCGTGCACTGGGGAATGTGGAGCGGCTTATCGCTGACGGCGTGAGCCTAACAAGCACGATAGCGAACCCTGAAGACTCGTGTGAAACACCCTCCGAGTTGCGCCCGGCGGTGTACGGCGATGTGCGAGTTGAGTGTGGTAGTCGAAGCGTGTACACAATTGTTGCTGACCATGTGAGAGGAGCCAAGGAAGGATGCAGGCAAGCAAGAGTACGTGGCGCAATGTACATGTACATAGGCATATCAAATCAGCATTCATCGGCAGCCAGGCCAATTAGAGTGCACCCGCTGCCTCGTGACCCAATCACCGGCACTCCGGCTATTTGAGGCAGGCAGACATGCACGCGTGATTGCAGGCCATCTCCACCAACACTTACAACGGTGTATTTGGTAGAAGCCCAATATGCGCGTATTAACAATAATCTAATCTTGGCAGTCACGCGATCGTTGCTTCACTTACATGCGTGGGTAGTGCCTGCCTTTAGGCATGTCCGCATATCGCGGAAGGTTGGCCGATGGATTTTGAGGAAAGCCATCACGGCAAGCTACCGTTGTTGACCATTCATTGCAATCACCACCTCCCCATAGACCATGCTACGGTGAGCCCAGCTTGAGTATGCTCCGCTTCTTTCCCTCTCGCATACTCCGGGCAACACAGCAAGCCTCACGTCCAGACTGGGGCAAGACTCTGAATCTCCCGCGATCCTCCTTCCCAGCCCGACCGAGCGCTGCTCAGTTGGAATCCTACCGCGCAAAATGCGCTGATGATCTGTACCAATGGCAGGGCGAGTCGCGAGATGATGGACCAAATAACAAATTCGTCCTCCACGATGGCCCTCCGTACGCCAACGGTGCCGTACACGCCGGCCATGCCCTAAACAAGATCCTGAAGGACATCATCGTACGCTCGAAACTAGGGAGTGGAAACGGTGTGAACTACAGGCCAGGATGGGACTGTCACGGTCTACCCATCGAGCTCAAGGCACTGCAGGCTCAGCAGGAAAAGAGCAAGGAATCAGGCGAAGTCGCCGCGCCCAGCATGTCACCTATAAAAATCAGGCGCAAGGCAAGCCAGCTGGCCGGCCGCACCATCGAAGAGCAAAAGAAGGAATTCCGCAGCTGGGGCGTGATGGGCGAGTGGGACAACCCGTACAAGACCATGGACCGCGACTTCGAGATCAGGCAGTTGGGCGTGTTCAGGGAGATGGTCAAGAAGGGTAAGACAGAATCGCGCGAGCGTAGCACTGCAGATAGCACGAGTATTGATTGTTGTTGTAGGTCTCATTTTCCGCGATCATCGTCCTGTTCATTGGTCTCCTTCTTCTCGCACCGCGCTGGCTGAGGCCGAGCTGGAGTATGATGATCAGCATACTTGCACGGCTGCGTTTGTCAAGATGCCGTTTGTGTCGCTTCCGGCTGCCCTGCAAGCTAAAGGTGTATCATCGAAGCATGCAAATGCATTGATCTGGACCACTACGCCATGGACCTTACCCGCAAACAAGGCTATCGCTTTCAATCGCGATATCGAGTATACAGTCGTGCGCATTCGTCAGCCCGAGGATGGAAAAGCATCGCAAGACGAATATCTTCTTGCCAAAGACAGGATCGAGCACGTTCTGTCTTTCCTCCCAGAAGGCAGCACAGTCGAACCTGTTGTCGATAGCATCTACGGTTCCGAGCTGGAGGATGAACATGCTTCTTGCTCCAACATGTTCCAACACACAGAGCACAGATCCCGCTTCATCTCGGCAGACTTTGTCACAGCCACTTCTGGTACTGGTCTCGTTCACATGGCGCCCGGACATGGTATGGAAGATTACCAAGTTTGTCAGAAGTACGGCATCGGACCTGCTTTCGCCCCTGTGGACGATGAGGGGCGCTTCACCGCGGAAGCATTCCCAGCGCACACCGCAGTCTCAGAAAGTCTTGCAAGCAGTCCAGAATCTCTCTCTTTGACCGGACTGTTTGCTGAGAAGGAAGGAGCGCGCAAAGTGCTGAATATCATCAAGGACCAGGGTGACGGCAATGGCCTTCTCCTCGTTGCGCACAAATTCACTCACAAGAACCCTATCGACTGGCGGACAAAGCAACCCGTCATCACCCGTGCGACTGCACAATGGTTCGCAGACGTATCTCTCATTAAAGACCGAGCGCTCGCCGCAATCGAGGATGTAAAGTTCGTCCCTGAGACTGGTCGCAACCGTCTGAAGGCTTTCATCGAGGGCCGAAGTCAGTGGTGTATCTCTCGCCAGCGAGCATGGGGCGTTCCGATCCCTGCTCTATACCACGTCGAAACTGGAGAAGCTTGCATCACTGATGACAGCATCAATCACATCATCTCGGTCATTCAAGAACGCGGTACCGATCCCTGGTTTTCGGACGCTGCTGATGATCCGATCTGGCTCCACTCCAGCTTGGAGCCCGGCAAATGGACCCGTGGCAAAGATACAATGGATGTGTGGTTCGATTCAGGCACAACGTGGACCTCACTAGCACCTCGAAGCCAAAGCAAGCCCGTGGCCGACGTCTACGTGGAGGGCTCTGATCAACATCGCGGCTGGTTCCAGAGTTCTCTGCTTACTGCGATTGCAACGCAGGACCCTACCAGCAAACCTGTGGCGCCATACAGCACGCTGCTAACCCATGGATTTATTCTCGATGGCGAGGGACGAAAGATGAGCAAGTCTATCGGCAACACCATTTCCCCGGCAGAGATTGTGTCCGGGTCATTACTTCTGCAACAGCCAAAGGCGAAACCAGGCAAAAATGGCAAAATCGCTGCCGAGCCCCCGAAAAGCAAGAAGAAGCAAGACAGCCTTGGCCCGGATCTCCTTCGCCTGTGGGTAGCTTCCTCAGATTACACAAAAGACGTGCCCATCTCGCAACAAGGACTCTTGGGCATTCAGCAGTCTCTCCAGAAATACCGCGTCACGATGAAGTTCCTGTGTGGTGTCCTGCAAGACTACCAGCCCGACTTGAAGACTAATACCAAAAGACTAACATCAATGCCCTTCGCTGCTAAAATCGTCCTACACCAGCTGTCCCACACCAGCGAAGCCGTCTTTGACGCCTACCGCAACTACCGCTTCCACGAAGGTGTACGCGAAATCAGCTCCTTCGTCAACGCAGACCTGAGCGCTTTCTACTTCGAGATCGCAAAGGACTTGCTCTACACCGGCACCGCGGCCCAGCGCTCCCAAGCGCAGCAAGTCCTCTATACCATCATGCGCGAGATGCTCCACTGGCTTTCTCCGATCACGCCGCACCTTGTGCAGGAGCTCTCCGAGCATCTCCCAGAGTCTCTGGCAATTGCGCTCGATCCATTCCGCCAAGTGTGGTCGCAGCCTTACGCAGCTCCCGCCGAAGCTCAGTCTTTGGAGTCGCGCTCTGCTTTCAAGGCGTTCGATCATCTCAGTCGAGCGGTCAAGCTCGCGCAGGAACAAGCTCGCTCGGCGGGTAAGCTAGGCAGTGGTCTCGCATGCCGTGTAGTGATCGTAGGTCGGCAAGACAGCAGTCAGGCCGCCGCAGGTCTGGCCAAAGACTTTGCGCAGATCGAGTCTGAGCTTGCTTCTCTGCTAGTGGTCAGCGAAGCTCAGGTCGAGTGGGCGCAGGATCCCAAGAGCCTCGAAATCCACTCGGAGCCTGACGGAGAGGCTTGGCGATTCGAGGCTCCTGTGGAACTCCGTGGCGCTGATGGCGAAGACGCAGTCGTAGCGAAGGTGCAGGTCTTGCCACCGCTTATGAGCAAGTGTGTGCGCTGCTGGCAGTACACTGCCGAGAACGAAGAGACGCCTTGCGGAAGGTGCCAGATCGCTTTGGCCGAGAAGGGCATTGCCGTGTAAGTGAGGATTGAAAGACACGTGAAACGCCTCCACAAAAGTCTCGACCAACACCCAATGTAATTGTATCTCTACTGTATAGCACCCTGTAACAATATCTAACTCCTCCAACATCCCAAACCAAATAAAAGCCCTCCCCATCCTCACAACTTCGCCTCACCCCCCTCCCTCTCCACCCCCCTAAACCTCTTAAACCCCTCCAAACACCCCGGATTCGCCACTGTCGCACTCGCCTCCACATCCCTCCCACTAATAATCTGCTTCACCGCAACCTCGATTTTCTTCCCATTGATCGTCACCGGTACCTCGGGAACTTCGAAAATAAACCGCGGAACATGGCGGGCGCTGAGACCTTCGCGGATGGCGGTTTTGAGCTGGGCGCGGAGCGCGGGCGTCAGAGAAGGCGTTGTGCTGGCGGGCACGACGAAGAGGAAGACTGCTTCGTCGGTGTCGGAGGGGCGGCGGCGGCCTACGCATAGGGTGTTGGTGAAGAGGGTGTTGAAAGGGGGCGATTCGACGATGGCGTAGATTTCGCTGCTGCCGAAGCGGATGCCGGAGGGGTCTTGGGGAGGAGCATGCGTTAGCTCTGGAGTTTTTGTTCGCAGGGATAAGTGTCAAGTGAAGAAGGGGATACTGGAGACTTACTGAGAACGCCATCGCTACGACCATGCATGGTGAAGCCTCCTGTGCGCGGGTTGCGAGACAGCCAGTCGTGCTGGGCCCAGACGTCGATGTTGGCGAAGCGCTCGAAGTAGCTGGCTTTGTACTTGCGGTTTCCTGTGTCGCCCCAGAAGAAGCACGGCATGCTTGGGAAGGGTTTGCGGATGATCATCTCGCCTGCCTCGCCGGAGTCGTAGATCGAGGCACCAGTTGTCGAATCGACAATATCGACGTCTATACCTAGAGCGCGGATTTGCATCTCGCCGGCATAGATGGGTCCGGCTGGGTCGAGGGCTATCAACGAGGTGGCGGTGTCTGTGCCGCCGGCGGTATTGCAAATTTGGATGCTGGATGGGAAAGAGCGGTAGAACCATCGATATTGCTCTGGCGAAAGGGTGGCGCCAGTGGTGTACACCGTCTTCAGGCTCGAGAGGTCGAACTCTTGCTTGGGCACGCATTTGGACATCTCGACTTCGAGGAGGTATCTGGGCGAGCTGCCGAAGAAAGTGACTTTGAACTTTTCCACGATGCGAAGGAGTTGTTTGGCATCTGGGTACAAGGGGCTGCCGTTGTAACAGATCGTTGCGGCGCCGATGGAGAAGTGGCCGCACATGATGTAGAAGACTACCCAGGAGGTTGACGAGTACTGCATGATTACATCCGCCGGTGTGAGCGAGTTGTGCAGGATGGAGATTTTGCGGGTCTGTATGCATAAGCCGTGGCGGTGCACGATACATTTGGGAGCGCCGGTTGTACCAGAGGAGTAGCAGATCATAAGTGGGTCGTTGAACGAGACTCGTGTGAATGCGAGCTTGTCATCTGGGTTCGCTCGTTGGAGAAAGTCATGGGTTGTTGGATATCTGAGCGACTGGCTCACGATCGGGACTACGAACGTAGCCGGTACTGGTTTGAGCCTGGCCAAGATCTGATCAAGCTTATCGAGAGTTGACACAGTCTTGCCTTTGTACACAGCGTCGCCGTCAACGAACAAGATGCTCGGAGTCACTTGCTGTAATCGAGAGACACATCCTTCCAATCCGAGGTCCGGACTGATGCATGTGAAGATAGCTCCAATAGCAGCAGTAGCATGAAACAAGACCATGGCAAAATTGGAAGTAGCGACCAAAGCTCCGACTCTGTCTCCCTTTTTAACTCCAGATCGTCGCAAAGCGCTCGCTGTCAATCGAACGTTGTCTCGAAACTCCTGCCAGGTCACGTACTCCGCCTCGTCGAGATCCTGGCCTTCACGAAGTCCGATCAGAGCAAGAGCATTCGGATCAGGGTTTGAGAACATCGCATTCTCTGCATAGTTGATCTCAAGTCCTTCAAAGAATGGCGGGTTGGAGCTCATCGGTGCGTTGCCATCGTAAGCTTGTTTGATCGAAGGCGGCAGAGAAGGCACCAGCTTCAGATATTTATACAAGTCTATCCAGAAGTCTTGTGGTTTCTCATTGCTCCATTGGATCAACCCTTGAGAGTCCTTGATATCCAACCCGAAAGAACTGTTAACATGATTCCGGTATTCGTCCATAGATGTAGTGCTGGACTTTCGATTGGCCTGTTGTGGTGTCCATAGTAGCTCAGCATTGCTGCTGTCATTAAGGCGAGTCATTGTCGTAAAAGCCCAATGAACAACCTGTGCTTCTGGTTAGATTTGCTGTTCCTTTTTCTGCTCGTTGCACCGTGGTCAAATACATGTACTACTACATGTAACTTACATGTACATGGCCGCCATCGGCGGGGAAGGCGTGGCTATCGCCGAGGTAGATACTTTGCGCTACCAAACCTCACGATGATAATACTGAGGTTAGCCATGGAACCAAGCACTCGTATTGTTGCTGACGACACAGCCGAGATACACCGTCAAGGTTGTTGCTCGATTTGTTCCCAGCGGTATCGGCAAGATTGGTCAAAGATGCACTCACTCACCTTGTATTCATAACGCACGCGCGCCTGCCGCGTTACCCGGAGAAGCACTTATCGTCAGCTCCTCTGTCACAATGTCCGTAGAAATGGGCTCGTCGCTATTGATTTTACAATGTCTAAATAGATGATACAAAGCATTGCCATTTCGATTTCGACAGGGTCGTTCAGGGCGAGGGCGTTTTTGCATGATTCCATCTCTTAGCCAAGGGGACGTCAGGAGCACGTCAAACAGAATACAGCCACCATTGCAGTGCGCTGCCGTCCATATATACATACCAGTCGTTTTGGTGTAACAAGAATATACAGTATCTCTGGCAAGATTCAACCAGTCGCACTCTTACCATCACCCTGCTGAGCAGCGGCCTTCTTCAAAGCCTCCCTCTCCTCACGAACATTCACACTCCTCCTGCGAATCTTCTCTCCATCGCCAAAGACAGCCGGCACAAGCTCTTTCTTGTTCACTTTGCCCATAGCGTTGCGCTTGATCGACTCTACGATTGCGAGATCCTGCGGGATCTTATAAGCCACCAGTTTGTCTTTCAGTGCACGTCGCATGTCCATTGCACCCCAGGGCTTTCCATTCCGTCCACCCGTCTTGCCTTCCTCAGACAACACAACGACGGCAGCGACCTTTTGGCCCCAAGCCTCAGAGGGTAGGCCGACGACGGCACACTCACTGATCTGCGGTAGCGAGAGCAGTTCGCGCTCGATTTCGAGTGCTGACACCTTCTCGCCGCCGGTCTTGATAATGTCTGCGCTGCGCCTGCCCTGGATGAAATAGGCGGGTCCTTGTGCCCAGGAGCCAGATTTGCCTTGACCAGCACCGGGCACATTGCGGCGTACGGCAATGTCGCCTGTCTTGAACCAGCCGTCTTGCGTGAATTCTTTCTCTGTGGCAGCGCGGTTGCGCCAGTATTCTTTGAATATGGTGGGGCCGCGAAGCTGGATCTCGCCTTGTCGTTCTTTGCCTGTAGTGGGGTCTGTTTCCTCGCCAAGCGGGATAGTCGTGGTGGTACCGGTTGTGTCGTCAGTCTCGACCAGACGTGCATCCACGAAAGGCAAAGGCCAGCCAACAGAGCCGTCAATACGATCGGCGTCGTCAAGACCACATGAGAGCGCCATACCTACTTCAGTCATGCCGTATCGCTCGAGTAGTACGTTTCCGCCAGAAAGCTCGGTCCAGCCATCGCGAGTGGGTTTTGGTAGAGCAGCGGATCCAGAGATATTCAAGCGAAGGTGTTTGCGAGATACAGCCTCTGTTGCAGCTTCTTTCAGGTCAGGAGATAGCGCTGGATATGTCTGTAGCATGCGGGCCCAAATAGTCGGAACCACTGTGAAGAATGAGATAGGCGGCTTGGTGTCGTGTGTAGCACCGTTGGTGGTGCCATTGGTGCCGTTTGACTGCAAGAAGGGTGCAGCAAAGCGGTTCCACACACTGTCCACATTGAACGGGAACATGAACTCAATGCTGCTGCCAGCAAGCAGAGGCGTGAGAAGGGCGTTGACCGTGCCATGGATATGGTGAAGCGGCAGAACGTGCAGCAGGCGGTCCGCAGGAGTGTACTTCCACGCCTCGAGCAAACTGTGTGCCTGTGCAGTCAATGTGGCTTCCGAGAGCATCACACCCTTAGGTCTCGCGGTTGTACCAGATGTGAACAGCATCATGCCACCAGCAGCCGCATTGGGCATCCCAGTGAGTTCGACATCGAAGTTGTCCTCGCAGCCCTTCTCCAGCTTGTCCAACTGAGCGAATACCGGTGTGTTTTCCAATCCCTCTTTCAACACCTCTTTCGCCTGGTTCGCATACTTGGCCGACGAAAGCAGAGCAAGCGCACCACTGTGGTCCAGGATATATCTCAACTCGGACGCGGGAAAAGAAGGCGCCAATGGCACCGCAATGGCATTGGAAGCTAGGGCAGCAAGGAGCGTGACTGGAAGAAATAACTTAGCTTCTGAAGCTGGCGCAGCAAGGCGTTGGTATGATTTCCCAAAGAGCTATCCGCACCTACATAGTCGTAGCCGTTCTCTACCATGAACGCAATTCGCTCGCCGGCGATTCCACTCTCATCCTTGCCAGTCTCTTGCAGCAATCGCTCTTTGGCGCGCGACACATCGCGCAGCAGGGAGCCGTAGGAGAAGGCAACGCCAGAGTCGAAGTTTACGACAGCTGTGGAAGAGGGATCGTGTTTGCGGATGGCCTCGAAGAAAGCCGAGCGCTGGAGCGCAGCTGCCATTGTCGAGGAAGTGCAAGAGAAGGCACGTGAGTAGCGCTGTGTAAGTGAATGGGTAGCTGCCGGGGATAGAATGGCAGTAGTCGTGGCAGGATAGCAGGCCTTGTGTCTGGGCAGAGAGCGAAGGCAGGCGGTTGCAGAGCGGTAGGCGAGCATTGTAGAAAAGGGAAGGAGGGTCGGATTAGACGACACGGCATGCCAGCCCAGCTGAGCAGCGGCAGTTGAGATGGAAGTGGGTTGCCTTCGGGAAATGGATTGATTGAATGATTCGTGCAATCTACAAAACATGCATTATCGATTCTGACGGCGTCTGATAGCGGCTGGAGTTGCCGAGATCGGACTCCGACACAAGCACCCCCATTGGGAAGTGGAGGAGACAACAACGGCGACAACAAGAGAATACATGTGTGTAATGCTGACGTAGGGTAAGATCTTTGTAGCCGGAATACTTCTACGTAATACGCCATGTACTTTGTCGAGCCATGAGCTTGGCCGCAGCTAGCAAAGAGGAGTAGAACTGGGATTGCGATGTTCATGTTCACACGACTCGGCGCATCCCCAAGACCACCAAGACCCATGGGTAAATCCCAACAATGCTAGGGCTGACCAGGATGATGACCAGTCTCTTATCCTATCCGAGTGCTGGGTTGCATGGTTGAGCAAAGCACTGTAGTCACACAATCACGCAACATGTTGCATGCAACACCTGACTTACTCCGGGCCTCAGTAATACCGATGGAGAGGGGACAACTAGGTTCGCCAAATACAGAAGTATGCTTTCGATCTATGACATGCATGAAAGTTACGAATTGTCATTAGATAAAGTTTCATTGATAAAATTATAGTTGGTATCAACCCATGATCAGGTCCAAAGTACGAAACAAAGTAATGAAATTCTGGAGCCAAGATTGCTGAGCTCCTACGCCGTACGTTCGTAGCGGACGATGAAAGTCGCATTCCTTTGGCCTCACGGGGTATCCTAGTGCATGAAATAGCACCTCGTTCTGTTCGTGTTGAAAAGAAAAGAAGACAATTTACACCTCGGCGCGAGCCTCGCTGTTGTCAACCTTGTTACGCCTCTCACGGCCCTTGTCGGACCACGGGAAGTGGGCAACCGGGATGAGGAAGAAGGAGTTGCTGGGGTCGGCAATACCGGCGAGGGCGTTGTACCTTGAGTGTTGTTAGTGAGTGTACCGATAACTTGAGCTTTCAAGAACAAGACATACCAAGCCGTGAACGCTGCAATAATACCAAAGGCACCACCAGCCCTCAGGAGACCAGTGTGGGGCGCGCCATCAGCGTGCAGCAAGTATGCGAGGCCGAGGAACAGGAATGCCAGGTCCAGAGTGAAGAAGAGCGTGAAGAAGGCGACAGTCGAGCGGAGAGTGCAGATGAGCAGCAGGAAGGTGAAGATGAACCAGCCCATGAGGTAGAGTCCGAAGGAGTCGAGGAAAGGCGTGGGTGACTCGGCCTCAAGCGTGGAAGCGATCTCGAAGCCACCGGGTGTCAGAATGATGGCTGTGCCGATCCAGAAGCCGCCGTACGAGGACAGAGCAGTGGCACCAAAGGTATTACCGAGAGCGATTTCCCTGTGTTGTGTCAGCTTGTCTGCTCAAGTTGGGCATTGCTGCAAACGCTACATACCACATGCCAGCGAGGAGTTGAACAAGACCTCCGTACGCGAAAGCAGCACCAACAACGATGTTGGGCTCATGGAGACCGCGAGTGCCCAGGTTGATCAATGACAAGACGAAAGTGGTCAACGCGAAAGCGCTGAGACCGAGAGGAGCCGGGTTGGCGAACTTGGTGGTTGGTGGCTTGTAAAGACCAGGTTGGAAGTCACCACCGAAGGCGGGCAGACGGACAGAGTCGCCAGTGTTGACGTGAGCGAGCGGGTTGCCGCCATAGTCGTAGGGCTTGCGCTGCTTGATGGGCACCTGAGGCTGGCCAGTGGCGTGGTCGTAGTGGTCGCTGTTTCCATTAACCGGAGAGTCCAATGACTCCTTGGTGATGTCGTGGTTCTGTTGCGCTGTCGACATCTTTGCGATATAATTTTCTTCACGTGTGATACGAAAAGGTCGTGATGTTGATGTGAAAGTCGAAGGTGGGTTACAGCGGCGTTGTATTAGACACTGCCAAGGGTGGTAACCGTTGAATCAGCAGTAAACACAGACAAACAACAACGGGTGAGGTCTGGCTGGTAAGAATAATCTCTTAAACGCAAAAGAGGTCTCGCGCGTGGGCTGGACTGACGCTATATACCTTTGGCGTCTCGCACTGACTGCAAGCTCTCCTCCGTCAGCCGAGCATCTACAACACGGGGTGTGTGTGGGGAGATGCTCGATTGCTCCAATCTCTGGAGACCATCAGGGACCTTGTGGAGACGGACCAAAGGAGGGCGATCAGCATCGTCTCGCGGTCGGTTCGGCAGGTATCAAAGTTATTGACTAAACTGGCTCGCGAGTGGCCCGGGGAAGCAGACGGTTGTCACGCAGATTCGCCGCACGCCGCTCTACCCGGCCATGGCACGCATAGCCTGGCACTCTGATACAAATTGCTGCTGGGATGCGAACAGGCATGGGCAGGAATAGGATGCCACCCGCATACTAGCGGAATGGGGCGCTTTCTTCGCGCGCAGGGCATCGTGGAGCGAGGTCAGCACGCACTCTCTGCAAGACCTGCAAGGGTTGTAGAGAAGTATCTGCGCCGCCTTGTCAGCCCAGCAACAACAGCGTAAGAGAGTGCTTGGGAAAGACGGAGATCGCTCCATGGGAATGACGAGCATCAATGACGCGCTGTGGTCAATCATGTTCCGTTGTCGGCATTCATCAGCGTGCCAAATCGAAATCGTAGGACTGATGTCACCGAACGAACGCCAGAGGAGCTTATAGCAGCCACTGAGTAACGCGCCAAGTCTGCCTGGATTGCTTGTCTCGACCTTGTGCTCGGACAGGCGACAAGGGCCAAAGCTTGCACACCAATGCAGGCAATAATAATACTCTCCGAAACCAAACAATAGTACGAAACAGCGTGCCAGCGTGCCGGGGTGTAGTTAATCCGGAGCGCAAACAAATCCTTCCGTCCACTGTAGCACCCGCCTTGTCTGTGCATTATACCAGCCGACTTGTTCACATTGGCGGCGCCGTTTGGGCCCCGGCTCTTTTGCCCTACCAAGTCCTTGCAGGGTGATCTGTGCCGTAAAGGCGAATAGCCAGACGAGCCAGTAGTGGTGGTCTGAGCCAGTCAGTCATCTGCAAGACGGCTTCCTGCTCACCCGTGTCTGTCGAACCGAGGTGCCTCATCCAATGATTTATAATTGTTATTTGATGCGAGCGAGGGCGGGCTCTGTCGCGTGCGGAGATGACAAACCGGAGTTGGCTTCCATTGCGTATTCGTGCTTCTCAACATTTCAATGCGCAGTATAAACGCCATTGCATTCGTGCCACCCGTGATGAATATGGCTTGTCTGTACAGATGGCATTGTTGTTTACTGCCCTCGGTGCGTTGGCCCGTCGGCGAAATGGATAAATTAGTGGTGTGGAGAGTGTAAGGGCACCGTGTGGGCACCGTTTGTTTGCGGTGGACCGAGTGGAGCATACCCACACGGTGGTGCCTGGTGTCGTGCTCGGCCTCTCGGCTCCTTCTCGCGCGCCTTCTCAGCGGTTTCTTCGTTCTTCACGCCCCATAATAATTGGCACATCACCTCCACGGCAGTGCGCAAGCCTGTTTGAGCCTCTCTAACGTAGAACGCGCACGAATGGGCCACCATGGGCCTTCTCTCCTCCCACACGCATCCCAAACGTGCAAGGGTACTTCGACGCGCACATCTCGAATCCTTCAGACTCGGTGGCTTGACGGCTTAATTGCTTCCCGCGACATTATTCGACGCCCCCAGCGGTCAAGCAACAGCCTCAAGTCTTTGCTGTGCTTATCCCCTCGCTTCTGCAGCCTGCAAACGCCTTCAATGTAAGAGAGTGTGTGTGCCCCCCCCCCCCCCCCCCCCCCCCCCCCTCCCCCCCCCCCCCCCCCC